>SDEE01000390.1:0-45222 GCA_004126415.1 Candolleomyces aberdarensis
TCGGTTTACTGGACCTAGTGTGTCTCAGAGAGAGAATACTTGTTTATTCTTAATACTCTACACTACCCCCATACCTCGCACCCCTGATTTCGGTGCGGCGCGACTACAAAAGGATTATCTACGCTACATATCTCGCACGGCTCGACGTTGAGTTGGTGTTGGGTGTTTGGTGTGGTGTTAGTCGTCTCGCCGTTCTCGATCTCTTCACCATTAGTTTAACATTTGTCCGTACCCAACCAAGGAATTCAACCCGTTCTCTTCCATCCACTGCTCATCCGCCGATACCGCCATGGCGAAGACAACAATTCCCGACTGTTGTTGCTGGTATGTGAAGGATATCTATAAAAGCCCACAGGGGAGGGTGAACGCAATGAGAATGGTATGGGCTGACGTTGATGAGGACGACCTATTTCCATTGGATAAGTGCCGTCCTGGATAAACGGAGGTGACCTGCCAAAAGGCGAGACTGAGGAGGCACTCGGCCCCACGTTGTTTGATACAGATGAAGATGGCCTGCTTACTACCTGTTGGTCACCCAGGGAACCTGATCCGAAGGATGAGGATCTGGAGCCCCATGATGCTGCACTAAGAGATCGCGTCGACTTGGAGGGGAAGTTGAAGACTGCGGGGGCAGGTCCAGATGAGCCTGAGGATGAACCTGAAGACTTGGCGAGAGCAAGTCTTGGGCATCAATCCACTTTTGGACCCACAACTGATTTTTTTTACGGGGGCGAGAACTGGGTTGAACAAGAATGCTCCCGAGATCCCTGAGCTTCGAGATTTTCCTCTTTTTATCCAAGTACCAATTTTCCTCCGAACACCGAATGGGAATTACGGCAACAAAGGCTGATAATCTTGCACAGCGGGGGGCATTTTTTCTTCTGTTTGAGCAAGCGTGACCGCTGAAGGAGTAAGGCTTAGAAAAATAATGCACCTCTGGTGAAAACAAAAAGGAACTTACTTCACATGTGTGCAGTATTTTGATGCCCTCGACAATTGGATGAAGCCAGTGGTCCAGGAGTCCCTGGAGAGGGACACTCGAAGGCTTCATATCATTGAGCATGTCTTTGGGATTTGGCCACAGTCGGCGACCGTAAAGGAGGATCCATCCTAGCAGGATGGTAAAATCGAATTTCAAAACCTTTGCCAACTTCATGCCGGTGATATCTTCGAGCTCCGAGATGGAAACCTCATCATGTGTTGGAAGGCCATCTCATCCGAAGCGTATGCATAGATACAGGGCGCTCAGGGCAGCGGCCTTGTCCTTGGAGGGAGAACCTAAAGAGAAGGACCATCCTTCCAAGTTCTGGATTGAAGTTATGACGAAATGGGCAACGGTATCGGCTTTGGTTTGGAAGAGATCCCCACTTCGCTGCTTTGTCTTCAGGTAATCCTCCATACTTTTGTGGTAGAAGCAGATATATTCCGTGCGCCGAGTCTCCATGTCGTTGCTTGGGACATGGAGAAGGGCGCACAATTTCGAAAGCATGAAGTGGGTCATGGTGGACCCAAAAAAGACATCCAGCATCCAAATTGAAGGTCCCAACTCTAGATCCCCAGACGTTGTCAACAGGGAGTTGGTTTCGACGACCCTCCAAATCTCCGTGATTGTGTGCAGGATCACCCGTGTATGCTTGAAGAAAGATGGGATAACTTGGAGTTTGAGGATCTCTGTGTAAAGAGCGTCAAGCTCTGCAAATGGATTTTCGGGGGCTTTTGGTGCCACTTCGCTTGCAGAGACAACCTTTAAAACCTGGTCCAGGAGGGTATCGGGGAGCCCAAGACCATTTTCAATATATCTGATGACAGTCGAGACAAAAATGAATTGTCCCGATGCCATCTTTACTAGGATTTCCAAAGCTTGCTGGGTTGGCCAATTCTTGTCCAACACTTGGTACGCCCTTCAAATATGGGTAAATTCTTCGACAAGGTAAGCCATGAGGTCCTCGTTGGAATCGTAGTTGTACAAAAAGAATTTCCTTGTAATTGACCAATAGGGTTCCCCGGCAAATGCAGCAAGAATGTCGAATTCAGGCCGACTGGAAACGATGACGCAAAACGGGAAGGTTGGGTGCTGCGTTAAAATTCGAAGGAGGTGAATGACTTGCAGTCGCTGCGCTGAATCTCGGCATTCATCGAGCCCGTCTACGATGATGACCTTGGGGTCTGTCCACTCTTGGCTTTCGTAGACATCTTCCAACGGACTATGAATGAGATGATGAACCCGGACAATAAGGGATTTTTTGAATATGGAAGGGTCGAAGGAGATCTTCTTGAGGAGGGCTTCCCGAAAATGCGGAGCGCCATTGCAGAGCTGGTGTGCGATTGTCGCAACAAACCCATCAGCATTGTCACGTCCAAAGTCACTTCTGAAGAAGAATGAGCCAGCGAAGACATCCTCAGCAAGGCATTCTTCGACGATGGAGCGTTGGATGCATGATTTCCCCGCACCGGCAGGCCCTGAGAGCCACGCCAATCCCAGAAGGGTCTTCCGAGATTCCTTGATAAAATCAATGATGTCGACCTTGATAATCTTGCGCGTACTTGGATGACAGGTTGGGGCGTAGGAGTATGTCTTTGATTCATGGGTAGCCTCCTTGGTGGTGTGCTTCAGCAAGAGTTCCAATGCTGAGCAACCATCATGGTCAAAGATAAGTCTGATATCAAGCCTGAGATGTGTCCTCACCTCTCGCACTGTCAGCGCTGTCAGCACTGAAATAGTTGTTGGTGTTGAAATCCCCGGTCGAGAATTGGCTAGCGTTCTGAAACAGCGAGTTTGACATTATCAGAGAGTATATTGAAGAGATCTTGAGGACGTTGATGGCACAAGATAAGGGGAGGATAGGAAGATTCCATGACAGTGGGCTATTTACTTGTGATGTAAATCGAACGTGACAACCCACCATATTTGGTCGTGGGCGGTTTGCCGGGGGCTATATCGATTCAAAAGAAGGCAAGATTGTCATACCATAACATGGTCGGTAGCAACCAATCTAGAAGTGCAAAATGTGTAACTTAGTATCGCCCTGGCCGCCGTGGTCCTCGTTGGGGTCAAGTTGGCCAGTCAGTGCCAAATGACCCCCGTAGTGCATTGCAGGATTCTAGTGAATTCAGGCGGAGCGATATGTGTAGCCAGGCTTAGCGCTAATAATTAAATACAGTTTATGAATCGATAGAGGACTCTATCACTGAGTGAGGCGAGCGCGACAGATCGAGGGAAAATCTTGAACAGTCAATCGCTTTTGGGATTGCCGTCTCTACCAAACAATGCGTGTGTCATACTGTAAGTGCTGTTGACCCTCCAAGGTTGCAGACTCCAGTGCATTCTAGTGCTGATTATCACTCCCTTTTGATTACCGCCATCCCCTCTTGACCCTTATTCACTGATCAAACTGGTCTCCAATAGCCGTTCTGAGAGTAAAATGGCCTTGCTTATAGTCGTGGCTGATTTGATCACACAATCCAAGTTGAGTTCTATTCGAAACCCGGATTGAAGCTTGAAGTGATATAATCATCGAAAGCACCGATACGGTAAAATGTGTTATGATGACGAAAATCAAAGGAAGAAGAAAAAACACGATTGGAGCACCGCTCTGAAAAGCTGGTAACCAGGAAAGAGAGAACGAGAGAGACGATTTAAAATGTAGTGACACAAGTCGGAATATTGAGTGGAAAGGCATATGTACAATATGACAGTACCGTAGCCTGTGTGCAAAAACCAGCAGTGCCGAGGCGTTCACCAAGTGGTAACCAGTAGTGGGGAAACCTAGTAATAGAGAATAAACTAACAAAAAGAACCCTCAAAGCTATGATTACGACGGACGAACTGAAATCATCCGCTAGTAAGTCCAAGAAACCAAGAAAGTAAGCACGGACTGGACGTTACAATGAAGCCTGGGACCGAAGTACGAAAGTAGAAAGACGACAAAACCATAACATGCATGTATCCAAGAACCAGGTGTTGAGTGGGTATGCCAATAAAACCCAAAGTTGTGTCACGGTGAACAAATTGAAATAAAACATAAACTCGTCATTGTTGTTAGATCACCCCTCCCACCGACCGCGTAACGATAATCTAATCACAGCCTACCCCCAACCTTCGCCAATCCCGTTCCAATGCATATCTGCAATGATCTCTATCTGTCCAAATCTTAGAGCTCTGCAGAAGAAAGGGGACAACTTATAGGGTTGCCTTCTAGAGTAGTCTGGGCATATGCCGATGTCAATTGAAATGGTTGTTAGCCGGGACCGAGAGCAAGGTGCCTCATACCGGCTCGGCCAGCGCTATTCGCAGCCGACGATGTAATGCCAGTACATAGCTCCAAATGTGAACCTTCTCACTGATGAGCAAGAATTGAACTTGTAATCGTTTCCGTTAAACATCATATTCCGACGTAGAAACCAACGTCGAGGCGATGAAAGCGAGAGCGAGAAAGGGATGGAAGCGAGGAAGACGTCGATCTTTGATCCAAAAATAAATGACTTAAAGGTAAATCTTGTTTGAGTAAATTAAGTGTCAAACGCGTAAGGGACGTGAACGCTCCGGGGTAGTACCGCGTTATGTACCGGAGGAATGTAGAGTCGCAGTAGCCGAGAGAGGGACCGGATGGTGAGGAAGGTCGATCACCGAATAGGGCACAACTTCGTTTGTACAGCCAAACTAAATAGATAGATACCAAGTAAAAACGTTTGGGTATACACGTGAGTTCATTATCTCGTTTATCCTGACTACGGGAGACTCGATTTCGAACAAATTAGGTCTATTGTTCAGTAGTTAACTGCAAAGTAGAGGGTATCATGATATAAATATACAACACCAACCAGACGGATCAAGCCTGGTGACAGTGTCTGAGCCTATATCACTTCACCTTCGCTTCAAATTCAACAAACTTCGTTCCCTCCTACACAAAACACAAAAGTATACCCAAACACAGATATGCAATGCAACAAAGACAATTTCGGTGATAGTGACAGGTAGGACTTGTTTGGGTGTCGGGTCACTCAGCGGCCAATCATTCGGATTCGCCGATGAGTTGAACGCGATCGTGAAGAGAATGAGGACTGGGATGGCCGCCAGCCAAGCCAGCAATATGAAATATGCTGCAAAAATTGATGGTAGGCGGCAATAGCACGGGAGGAAAGTTTGGTGGGGAGTATTTGGATTGAGGGTGGGAGGTGGAGGGAAGGTCGGCGCAGGAATTGGATATGCGTATTGGGATGAGGGTTGTGCACTGGCAGATTTATCGGCTTGCACAATTCTCTTGGCCAGCGCCTTTCGCTCCTTTGAACAAAGCGCTAGCATAGTGATGTCGAAAATCAGGGTTGCTCCAGCTGCGGCTGGCGAAATTATCAGAGACATCAGCCTCAAATAGGCCAGCGAGAGGCCGGCAGTGATTATTGATATAACGAGGGAGACCCACAGCAACCCGGAGAGAACTCGATGTCGGTGAGTGTCAAAGATGTTCTCCACCACGTGCGAGTTGTCAGCTTTGAGATAGCTGTGGAAATAGACGGTAGTTGTCCCGGTATCGAAGTTGACATCCCCGGTCATGACCTGGCCGGCGTTCTGGAACGACGGGTTCGACATTGTATGGGAGTAGACTGGGGAGACCTGGGGCCGGGGGCGGTGATGGTACATGGTGAAGGGAAGGGAAAGAAACGTCCCACACCTCTACAACAGTATCTAGGGAGCGGATGTATTGAAATCTTATCATGAAAGCTAGAAGTTGATATAGTGATCATCAATTGGGAGCAACAACAGGGACTTGATATATGAATTGACGGACCTAGATCGGCTTTAGGGAAGGCAAGGTAGGGAGGAGTGACATACCGTAGTATATATAGCACGTAGGAAGCCTATCCGGAAATGCAAAGATGCAATGGCTTCAACCTGGGCGGCGGCTTCAATCGAGGTCAGGTTGGCTGATTAGTGCGAAGTTGCCTGAACCCGTAGTACATCTATATTGCAAGATTCAGTTGAATTCAAGGTTAGCACCAACGATCGATTGAAGAAACACTGTCTATTAGCAGCTCTGGTCTAGAGTGAGGTGAGCACTGGAGATCGAGGATCGCGACGATTTTGAGTATCGAGCGCGGGTGTTTGGGATTGCCATCTGCGCCAAACAACGCGCGACGCGTCTCTTCCAAGTGTGGCAGACTCCTGCTCAAACCGGTCTCCAGGAGCCGGTCTGAAAGTAAAGCAACCTCACCCACGACGCAGCACACAACGGCAAAAGCAAGAACGAGGAAATGGTAGAGGAAAGTGAAGAGGAGGGAGAGGAGGAAGATGTCAATCACTGATCCAAAGAACTGCCCAAATCATATGAAGCGCCAAACGCAAAAGGGACGTGAACGCTCCGGGGAAGTACCGCGTTATGTACCGGAGGAACGTGGAGCTGTAGCAGCATAGGGTGAGAGAGCGGATGGTCGGGGAGGTCGATAGTTGTATCACGATCGAAAATGGGGATAGGTGTCAAAACGGGGACAGCCGTCTGCAGCAGTAGCAAGATGGACGGCGTTGTTGGGGTGGGTGTCGCGAATGAGCGAATAGACATCGGAGGAAGACGAAGACGAACTGAACCCGAAACCAGGCGCACCAAAACTGGACGATCCCATTCCATCGATCTGCTCCAACCGCTTCGGCAACACCGGGCAGTGCGCGACGAAGCCTTAGCAATCTCGTCTTTCTCCTTGTCGATTCCCTTCAACTGCTTCCGGAGCTGGTACCGCTGCCGATGCTGCTGCTGAAGCCACCGAGCCCACCGTATCATCACTCACGCCGGCGTTCGTGGGGGAAGGTGGTGGGAGACCGAAAAGCATCCTCGGAGGCACAACAACACCCATAAACCCCACCTCACGCAACATCTCGAGCCGAGGAGCGTTTCGAAGCCCGTCCGGAGACTGGACTGAGCACACCACAGTCTACCCGAAGCCTGGAGGAATGACATTAGTACGGGATCGCTTTCACTTTCGTCACCTTCTTTAAGCACTTCGCTAGACTCGGGAAAACGCCATCTCATTCTTCGAAGCCTTCCTATCCTTCTTCTTCGAGTTCCGAGAGGCCTTGTTCTTTTTTCAAGGAAGAGCATGACGAGGACGTGGAGCCCCAACTAAATAAAGATCTGCTGCTGCAAACCCACCACTGCCGCTTCCCCGTAGAGTCCGATCCGCCGCCTGTAAGGAGGTATGCACCAACTCTCTCCGATTTCCGGGCATGCAACCAAGAGGGAGTTAAATTTGAACAGGGAGCGGAGGAAGGTTTGGTCTGAACTCACAGGCAGTCCAACTGAGGAGACTCCGAGACAGAAAGGAATCAGGATCTCGGGAGATGCCAATGAGAGTAAGAGCGAAAGACGGCAGGAATACTCCCTTTAGGCGGCAAAAATCTGGTTCGATCCCATTTCTGACCGGAAAGTGCGACTCTACCGGTCTGCCAGAGAGTGAGCTTGCAAGAGTTGAAAGAGAACGTTTGACGTTTATTTGGTTTTGCCCACTGTGCCAAACAACGCGCTACGCGTCTTAACAACCGTGTCCAAATTGGCCCCTTTTCCCGCGCGCCAAGGAGGCATGCATATTTTGCGACCGATTGGAAGTAGGTTGCAAACAAAAAGCCAGTATTAGCGGCATAAACTACTGATAGCGACAGCTAGCACCCGAACTCCAAGCGAGAGAGCAACAGTAAGAATTCGAAAGGGTGCGTCTGCGAAACACAAGCCACAGCAATAGGAAACTCGAGGGAAGTAAACGCCGATAGCGATGGACATAGAAATCAAAATTATGATCAAAGAAAAGCGAGGGATGAAATGAATCGCAGTATCCCACGGCGTATAGCCTGTTATTAAACTGTGAGTGTAATATTTGTCCACCTGAACCACACTTGGATCCAGTCTTCTCCTCCGGATCCATCCACTGTTCGTCTACCGAGGCAGCAAAAGCACTCATAGCAGCTCTAGCCCATTTTCATTACGATGTCTGCAGATGCAGCCGCAGCGAAGACGAAGATTCCCGGGTGTCACTTCAATCATTTGAGTCGCTGTCACCGGTGCACAGAGGATTTCGATAAAAGTCCTCAGGGGAGGGTAAGAAAAATGTGGGTTGAAATTCATGAGGAAGATATATTTCCATAGGATACTCTAAAGGATGCTGAAGTGACCTGCTAAACGGCGAGATTGTGAATGGAAGAGAGGCACCCGACTCCACATCGTTGTTCGATACATATGAAGATGGCCTGCTTCCTACTCACTGGTCGTATGCGGGGCCAGATGAGAATGACGAGGCCTTGAAGATCTGGTTCTCCATGAGGCCTCGCTCAGCGATCGTGTAGACTTTGAGAGAATACGGTAGGGAAATCCCAGCATGACCGAAGAGTGAATACCTAGAACGCAGAGCTTGAGCTAGAACTTGAATGTAAGTTTCAATCCATGACTGAGTTTCCCAATGCCGGCCACCGCTGGGAACGAGAATGTTTTTTAGGTCTTCAAGCTACTTTATCTTCTTCCTTCGGTCCAAAAAGCAATTATCTTCCTTGAGGTAGGGACACACCAACACCGCCGCGGCGTCATCTTGGTCTCACCCGTGGGGATTCCCAAAACCCAAACATGTTGGAATTCTCTCTTGCATGGCAGAGCAAGCATCATCTTTTTCTATCAACGAAAGGAGAGACGAATTATCCCCGATGCCCCGCTGTATTTACATTACCGATTCATTGCCACACTTCTTCGATCTCTTGTCCACCCGACGTGGGCGTCTTTTCACTTTTCGTTTACGGGAAAAGGTTCCCAGGAGAGTACAGCAATGTATCAACGACTATCAGGGCGGCTGTGAGTGAACGTGGCCACCTTGCCTCCGTTCCCTCATTGTCCCACCACCGTTCGTCTTCGCAGGCCACGTTCCCGCCTGGTTCTCGACATCCTGAGGCAAACAGACGAACAAGATCCCTGGAAGCCCTGCTAGAAGAATACCTGCACGGTTGCCGCCAACATGTCGAGTGAGCAGTACATCATCTCTGCTTGCCTCAGTCGACTGACCGTGCCAAATAGATCGTCCGATGAACATTTTGGGGAGGTCGCAGAACACGCATGTCAAGAACCTGAACGCATATCAGGTCGAAGGAGGTTACCATCTTCACGCTGGCCAAGTAAAGGCTGAAGACAAGAGTAAGTGTTTCAACACACAGCTTGATCGACTCTGCGACCGGCGCTGATCACAGTTCAGGTCTGTATGAACTTCTTCAACCCATAGAGGATGCATCCCATACCCGAGATCGGAAACGATCACCTCCAGATTCCGCCTGCACGCGTGGAACGAGGGTCGAGGTAGTCAGGAAAGTTACCACCTGGACAGCCGACAATATCTCGGCGGCCGACGAACCCCACATTCTCTGGATGCACGGATACGTTGGGAGTGGCAAATCTGCTGTATCTCAGGAGGTGTGCGACACGGCCGAGCGGCAGGATAGGCCTGTCGCAAGCTTCTTTTTCTTCAGGAACGCGGGCGATAGAAGCAAGATTTGGAGGCTCGCCACAAGTCTTGCTAGCCAAATGGCAGATATGATACCCGAGACAGAACCCTTCGTCCGTGCCGCTGTGAAAGCCAAGCCGGCCTTGGTGCGGCCAGACGAGGCAGGCGTTTCTCTACAGCGTCGGATGCAATATTTGGTTTATGCACCATTCAAAGCGGCCATTCAACGGGGAACCGGGGTCAGAACTTCAGCGCGCTTGGAAGGAGCATTGGAAGAGGCCGCTCAAGGAGCAACAGCAATCGCGGCGTTAGCACGAGGCCCGTTCCTCATCGTACTGGATGGGTTGGACGAATGCGACAACAAAGATGAAGTTCAAGAACTCATCGACGGCATGCTTGCCTTTTTCAACGACAATCCCTCCATTCCTCTTCGGGTTTTTATCACGAGCAGGGTGGAGCAACACATCCAATCAAGCTTGAACGTCCCTGGGGTTCGTTTGGACAACCTTGTTGATCATTGCTCCAACGACGACATCGCCACCTTCCTTGAGGTTTTGTTCGACAATGAAAGGAGGTGGAACCCCGTTATTCGGTCATACATCTCGGAACACGGGGAATGGCCTCCCCCGAACGACAGGCGCAAGTTGATTCAACATATCGGAGGATCGTTCATTTTCGCATCGACAGTGTTCAAATTCATCATGGGGTCGACCGCCGAAAGTGGTTCCTCAGCGACGCCTATGGATCGCCTTCCCCTGGCCCTCAAAATGAACCCCGGCCTTGACGGACTATATACGCAGACATTGGCGCGCTCTCAACATCTTCCCCATTTCCCGGATATCATCTCGACCATCGCTCTTCTCGAAGCACCGCTCCCAACGTCGGGCATTGCTGAGCTCCTTGGAATCAGCACCTTCAAAATAGTCAACGTCCTGGTGAACTTGCAAGCGATCATTCAGGTTCCTGGGACAGACGATATACCGGTTACACTTTTCCACACCTCCCTCCGCGACTTTCTTACCACCCAAAGTCGATCAGGCCAATTCTTTGCACATCCACGGGAGCATGTCCGGCTCTTCCTTCGTTGCCTCCAGTGTGAACTTGTGCATCGTCAACACGGGGTAGGGTCGCCCACGAACCCCAGGCAACGCAAACCGGCTGCTACTTATGCCCTTCGACATTCATGGATTCATCTGAACCGAGGGAGAGATCTCTTCGAATTGGTGGAGTTCGACTCTGCCATCCAGATGTATCGTGAGACGCTTGGATTGTATCCGGACGCACCGACGGAGCTGATCGAAGCACTAGCCCGTGTAACCCTTTATCGCGCCAGGCGTACAGGGTCTCTCGTGGACTTCGAGGCGGCCATTTCCCTGCATCGTGAAGTATTCGACACTCGACCATCTTCTCATCCATCTCGCTGGTCTTCACTCAACGATCTTGGTTTTGCTCTCCGGGATAGTTATCAGCGCACAAGACACGTGGCTGACCTCGAGGAGGCGATTTCCCTGTATCGTGAAGCGCTCGAACTTCGACCATCTCCTCATCCGGATCGCTGGTTTTCACTCAACAATTTTGGCAATGCGCTCCAGGATCATTATCATCACACAGGAACCGTAGCTGACCTCGAGGAGGCCATCTCCCTGCACCGTGAAGCGCTCACACTTCGATCGTCTCCTCACACAGATTACTCAACATCACTCAACAGTCTCGGCATTGTACTCCAGGACCGTTATTGGCGCACAGGGACCGTGGCTGACCTCGAAGAGGCCATTTCCCTGCATCGTGAAGCGCTCGAAACTCGACCATCTCCTCATCCAGATCGCTCGTTGTCACTTCACAGTCTTGGCAGTGCACTCCTGGATCGTTATCAATGCACAAGGATTGTGGCTGACCTCGAGGAGGCGATCCGCCTGCATCGTGAAGCGCTTGAACTTCGACCACCTCGCCATCCACACCGTCAATGGTCACTTAGAAGCCTTGCCATAGCACTCCATGATATGTACGAACTCAGCCACACACTTCCCCACCTTCAAGAGGCAATTCTTCACTCCGAGGAGCTTCTCACCTCCTACTTTTCTACTGGCCACCAGTACCGGCTCGAAACTTTGAACAACTTGGCCTCTCTCCTCCAGGAGCGGTTCAGTACGACACAACAACGAAAAGATATAGCCTATATCGCGAGGCTGAAGGCAGAAGCCCGTCAATTGTCAACCCTCGAATCTACGACTTGATTGTAACCTTTGAGGCGCTAATTGTTCGAACCGGGGTATCGAACGAAGCTATTTAACGCAATGGTGAGTGAACGTGCATTTCGTTTCATGCGCATAGTCACGTTATCAATAGGGTGGAACGAGGACTTCTTGCTTCAAATTTTTGTAGGGAAGGACAAAACTTCAGACTCTATTTGAGGTTCGATCCAATTGATTCAGTTCTCATTCTGGTCTTATTTATACCTCCGTTGTCGTACGAGTAATGTACGTAGCTTTCTTTTCTGACCTCTCGTTTTTTGGCGTTAAATAGAGCTGGACAAGCCTATAAACCTTGACTCTAAAATGTAAGGTTAAGTAGACAATATTCCTGCCTCAGTCGACGTCTACGAGCTACTTGACTAGGCAGTGTACACTGGTACCCAGTGCGCGGTAGAGTTGATCCGGGAAGTGTACCAATAAAAGCAAACCTAGATGGTAGATGTGGGAGCCTCGAGACAGGTTGTTGTGACGTCAGGATGGTGCTAACGAAGCTGCTAGCCATCAACGATAAACTACAAGTAAAGTGGTCCTTGAACCTGAATGCGATTTCCATTGCCCGAGCAACATCTACATCCATAGCCGGCCTCACCAAGTCAATAAGAAATCAAGTCTATGCAAACCTTCAGTGTAATCCCCTCTGGCATGCAATACAGGATATCGTGCCAACCTTCAAGCAATGCATGGACGATCAAGCACCAGAAGCTGGGGTAGTATAACACAATATAACAATGATGTGGGCGTCAGAACATCCGTAGGCCTGTGAGATGAAAACGAAACTCACTTGATGTAGACAACCAAGTATGTGTTTCCACTGCTGGTGAATTGAAGCACGTTGCTTATAGGGAAACAAAATCAGTGGATGCCCGACGAGGTGTATGGTATGTTCACTCATTCCCAAACTCTCCATGACGAGGCCCTGACCACTGAAACTGCTATCGCCGTGTAGCTAAACACAATTGACTCGATCACCAGGCTTGCAATCCGCAGGAGAGGTCTTGAGCAACGAGAGCTGTTGCGCACTTGTCTTCCCTAGGGCGATGGGATTAAAAGCCTCTTGATAAAAGTACCCGTCAAAATCAGGATCAGAAGGTGGGGGATAAGAGCAGCGTACCGAAGCGCGAGGGATTAACTCGGAAAAACTGTGATTTCAGCACCGTTTCACTATAGCTGAGAGTAGGTGAGGGTACTGTATCGTGAAAGGCGTATTAGAAGCCGAAAGTGCAAAAGAGTTTCAACAGGACCTACCCAGATGGCTCAACACGTCAGCATCCACGCCAAGGTCTTCAAGGCGCACAAAAGCCTCCTTCAATCCTGTGTCAAAGGCTTGAAGGAGGGTATTGCAGCAGATCAGTCCAAATATTCAGTCTTCCACGATGAGGCATGGCTCTGACGAGCATCGGTCAACTTCAGGGAAAAGAGGGAAAGAGACATGATAGTACCAACCTAGAATCGCGTACTGCACCCCTCTCGCAGCAGCAGCACCGAACAACGCGTCCAACGCAGGTAATATCGACTCTCCACCTTCGAGGCCATATTATACATTAAATATAGCTGCTCACCCGTTTAAATTCGGGAACTTAGTTGGCGAGAAGTTATCCAGAACCTCACTCCAGATTGGAGGAGGCGAGAGAATTAAAGCCGTTCAGCCTTATGGGGTGAATGCGTGAACTCGTAGCTAATGTTGCCGACGTAGAATCTCCGGAGCCTCTTGACGATGCAGAGTCTTTGAGTGTCCACAGCTCCTCTTCTTCGTCCCGGCCAACCCGCCTGGCCTAAATTTTCCTGCTGACGTCGAATTGCTCCTGCATCCTCTCGATCTCGCTCAAGACTAGGCCTTATCGGTTAGGGTTGAGCCCAGCGACTTCTTCTCAATGTATAAGGTCCAAGGGATCGATAAGAGCGGCTCTGTGATTATGCATACGCATTGGGAAGACAAACTGCTCGCTCTGTTCTGGAGCTGGGTCGAGGTGTCTATTCTGCTTTCAGATTCGAGGTCGTCCGTGAGGCCAGCAAGATTGCTCATAGTTTGGTAACACGTACCCATGGGGTCCCCTGTATCCGAACGACTTATCGTTCTGCGTACGGTGAGCTCCTCATTCCGAGCCCGCCAAACGACGTTGGCCCCGTTCCTCGTTATGAGCCTCATATCAGGCTATGCTTCGCCTTCTCGCTGTACTTCAGCTTATATGTACTTCAGCTGATAGTTCCTTTGAGTAACCAGGAGCATTCCGGGTAATAATAGAGTTGCTGGGGTCCTCAAACTCTCGGCGATACGGAATGGCCTAAAGGTTGGAGGTCGTCCTCGTCGTTGTCGAGCTCGACGATGATAAGGGTCGAGTAAGCCTTGCAGAAGGCGGTGGAAAGCAAGCTCGGACCATGCTGGATTTATGCACGCTGGGGTATGCAACGAACACATACTACATCGCTAGGTCGCGGCTCACGCGCACGTGAGCCCAACGCGTTCGCGCTCATTCAACTCATCACCCTGTCCAAGGGCGTCCACTGGGCATGGGCCCTCTGATAGCAGGTGGACGACTAAGCCTCCACACAAGTGGGCTCAGCCGACGCGTTCCGCTCATTCTTCAAGAGTATCTCTAGAGCGCTTCAGTTTTCGTTTCCTGAGCGTACCTCAAACGGCCAAGGAAGGAAGTTCACAGAGCACTGCATGGCAAGTGTCAACTGCAAGGCATCACAGACTGTCCGTCCTCCCATCATCGTCCTCAAGCTGAACTCGTGCTACCGTCCATGGCTACAAACCTCCTGGAAGGGTCGAATAATGGCTACGTTGAAGTGAGGGTATACAATGTCGAAGGTGACATTCGTCAACAGCATTTACCTGTGGAAGTGAGGAGTGAGTGTAAATCTTCAATATGGGTTTCAGACCATTGACAACATCGATGTAGGTCTCTTTGAACTCCTCCAGCCTATTACAGACGCATCCCACAGTCGCGATCGGAAGCGTTCGCCTCCCAACTCCGCTTACCAGGAACACGGAAAGCCGTGATCAAATGGATCATCTCCTGGGTGTCCAGCAGCATGCTGATCAAGAGGCAGCATGTTCTATGGCTGTACGGCTATGCGGGCTGTGGCAAGTCCGCTATCGCACAAGAGATCTCCGAGCAAGCCCAGGGCGGAGGCCGCTTGCTTGCCACCTTCTTCTTCTGTCGAGGCGCCGGCGACAGGAGCAAGATAGGACGACTTCCAAATACTCTCGCAAGTCAAATGGGGACTTCCCTACCTGACACCATACCCTTCATCGAGGCTGCTGTGAAGGCTGAGCCAGTGCTCCTACAGGTCGAGTCCTGTTTCTCGTTGAGCGCTCGTCTTCAGCGACTGGTGTACGAGCCTTTCAAGGCAGTCGCAGCTCAAACCTCCTATGCCGAATACTTTCTATCGGCTCCGTATCTCATTATCATTGACGGTCTCGACGAGTGCGACGACAAAGAAGGCGTTCAAGAATTTATGGCTGCCACGCTGCAATTCTTCAAAAGGAATCCTTCCCTTCCCCTTCGGACCTTTATCGCCAGCCGGGTAGAACAGCACATCCATTCGTGTCTCGCTGGGGACGGTGGGGTGATTTTTAGGGACCTTGCTGATCATTGCTCGAAGGAAGATATCATAGAATTCATGCGTGCCGTATTCGAAGCGCAAACACGATCCAATCCAATCATTCAGGCGTACGTGCGGCAGAATGGCTCGTGGCCAAATCGTAGTGATTCCGAAAAACTCGTGAATCACATCGGTGGATCCTTCATCTTCGCTTCGACTCTACTTAAATTTATATTTGATGGATCAGTCTCCCCAGGCAAATACTCCACCCATTGGACCGCTTTCCCCTTGCGCTCACCATCGATCCAGGGCTAGACGGCCTCTATTCGTCTACCCTCGCTCGTTCGGAGCATGTTCCCCACTTCTCCGATATCATTTCAACGATCACACTGGCCGAGAGGCCACTCTCAATTTCTGGCATTGCCGAACTCCTCAACATACAGGCCCACGAAGTGGTTTGTGCCCTGATTGACCTACAGGCCATTATCCAGGTTCCAGGCACCGACGACGCGCCAGTTACCTTCTACCACACATCCCTTCGTGACTTCCTGACCAATGAAAGTCGATCCGGACAGCTCCTCGTTCGTCCCTCGTTTCACATGCGCCTTTGCATTTTATGCGCGGCCTGCCAACTGAAGACTTATCGCCAAAGTCCCAATGTCGAGCTACAGTACAAGAAGCAGACGGCTGCTTTTCGGTATTCCTTCGACCATGGCGATTCTACCCATTGGATGCTTGCAGAATCCTCCCACTCGGACGCAGCGTCCGAGCTGTACAAATTAATCCAGCTGCGACGAGATATGCTCAGCGTGCTTCCTGACTCCAAACGGGCGCACGGACTGGGCAATCTTGGCTCCGCACTCACTTCACTCTTCAACCACTCCGGGTCGATCTCACACATCGAGAAAGGCATTTCGCTGCATTTCGAGGAGCTCGACCTCCGGCCACATCCCCACCCCAACCGCCATCAGTCACTGTTCTCTCTCGGATGCGCGCTCAAGTCACTATTTGACCGCTCCCAGTCGGTTTCTTACCTCGAGGAGGCCATTTTGCTGCATCGCGAGGCGCTCGACCTCCGGCCACATCCCCACCCGGACCGCTATTGGTCATTGTTCTTCCTCGGATGCGCGCTCCAGTCGCTATCGAACCACTCCAAGTCGGTTTCTCACATCGAAGAAGCCACTTCGGTGCTTCGCAAGGCGCTCGGACTCTGGCCACATCCCCACCCCAACCGCGATTGGTCACTGAACGTTTTTGGATGTGCGCTCAAGTCGCTATTTGACCACACAAAGTCGGTTTCTCACATCACAGAGGCCATTTCGGTGCATCGCGAGGCGCTCGACCTCAGGTCACATCCCCACCCTTACCGCCCTCAGTCACTGAACGATCTCGGATGCGCTCTCCAGTCATTATTTAACCACTCCAAGTCGGTTTCTCATATCAAAGAGGTCATTTCTATTCATCGTGAGGTGCTCGACCTCCGGTCACATCCCCACTCCGACCGCCATAAGTCACTGTACAATCTTGGACACGCACTCCAGTTACTATTTAACCACTCCAAGTCGGTTTCCCACATAGAAGAGGCAATTTTGGTGCATCGTGAGGCGCTCGACCTCCGACCACATCCCCACCCTGACCGCCATTTGTCACTGCTCTTTCTCGGATGCGCGCTCCAGTCACTATGTAAACACTCCAAGTCGGTTTCTCACATCGAAGAAGCCATTTCGGTGCATCGTGAGGTGCTCGACCTCCTGCCACATCCCTACCCCAACCGCGATGGGTTACTGTACATTCTCGGACGCGCGCTCCAGTCACTGTTTAACCATTCCAAGTCGGTTTCTCACATCATAGAGGCCATATCGGTGCATCGTGAGGCACTCGACCTCCGGCCACATCCCCACCCCAACCGCCATTCGTCATTGTACAGCGTCAGACAAGCACTCAAATCAGCCTTTGACCACTACACCTCGAATGCTCACTTCTCGATTGCTCACATCGAGGAGGCCATTCCGGTGTACCGCGAGGGGCTTGACCTCCTCTGGTCACACCCACACCCCGACCGCCATAAGCCACTACACGCTCTCGGATACTCGCTCCAGTTACTATTTTTCCACACCAAGTCGGTTTCTCACATCGAGGAGGCCATTGCGCTGCATCGCGAGGCCCTTGACCTCCGACCACATCCCCACCCTGACCGCCATCGATCCCTGTACCATCTCAGCCTGGCATTCCATTCACACTTCGTAGAAACTGGATCGATCGAACACCTCGATGAGGCTGTTTCCCTAGCTCATGAAACTCTGACCCACCATCGTTATTACCGCCCTGAAACACTTGTTCGGCTTATAACGTACCTCGTCCCTCGATATGCCAAGACTCAATCCATGGGCGACTTAGATGACGCAATCAAGTATACCCATGAGCTTCTCTTTGAACACTTTCGTGAAGGGCACAAGCGTCGAGGCTGGGCATTGGACAAGCTACGGTCCCTGCTCCAATTACGTTTCGACGCGGCTGGGAACCAGTTTCCAGATCGCTTGACACATCGTGTAGACGAACATTTTATACATGCTTATCACGAAGATTCGTAAACTTGTTTCAAATCCATGTATTTCACCTTATACCCAGTGTATGCTACTTTTTGTTCTACTCTAGGTTAGCAATGCAGATGTTCAAGTTCTCCAGAATGATGCGATATTCTTGCGCCCCCAAACCCAGCAGCTACGTGATGTCGAGTATACTGTAGTCTGAAAACCTCCAGAAAGCGTAGAACTGGAAGCAGATCATGATCGACGTGGAGCGAAGTAGTCACACAGATACACCTTAACAATATTTTCACCCAAAAAATTCTGGCTAAACGGCGCACGAGGGTTGGAAGCCTAAATCAATCTCCCGGACACAGCATAGATCATACCTGAGCCCATCGAGCCACGGAGATCTTAGTGAATCTAGTAACATCGGTATCTTGCCCAGCACTCAGACGAGCTCAGGTCCGCTCAAACCTCTTCCGGTCGACAGGGGGAACGAAGAATTCCGGCGACGTTCTTTCTTCCAGATCCCCGGATCCTAGCTTGCTGTTACCAATAGAGCTCGAATCACTCGAGTCAAAGCCGTTTTCGGTGTCCTCCGAGCCTGTGTCCGAGGAATCGTCCGACTCGTCAAAAATGTTGTCTGGGCTTCAGCCTAGTATACTGCGATCACAAAAACCAGGAAAGAGTGAGAGCAGAGGGAAGGAGGAGAGAGCTAACGAGTTCGCATGTTAAGTGAAGAATAGTCCGTTGAATTGCCCCGAGACGAGACGCACGACTGGTGCTTGGGTTCGGCCCCTGCGCCAAACGATCGTCCGTCGTGTCAATGATGTCCTTACCTCGCGACCGGTTGGAAGTATGTAGTTGACGAAAACCCGATTATCAATGACATAAATTACTGATAGCGACAAGACAGCAACAGGAAAGCGAGTGCTATATGCGAGAGCGATCCATAGACATGATGTCCAAGAATAGCAGAACACAAACGAAGGGTGAATAGGGATCTAATAACACATATTTTATGACCTGCTGTCCAGCTGTGAGCCTCTAACACTCGGTATCTATCCTGCTCCTTTCACTGTTCGTCCACCAAGGCAGCAGATGCACTAGTAGTATCATCAAGCTTGCGACCATCTGGAGGCACGCAAGTCCCTTAGATACTGCAACGTAGGTCGATTTTGTGTTGTTGTAAAAAATATGAAGGAAGTTGCTGCGAGCATCCATTCGACAGACCACAAATTTTCCCTCAGCGAGCTCTGTCTCTACGGACCGTATTCCATCCCGGCACAACGCATACACGTTCACCTTGGAATCCTTGAGCCTATACCAGATGTCGCCTTTGCGACCCGCTATTGTCACGTTGGCCAGGCAGATCAAGGAGAGGCAAGGATGGGGAGGATAGGAATGGTGAGAGTTGGAGTTAACGACAAGGTCCATTTTCATCGGGTTACCCGACGGGTGTGGAGGCGGCGGATGTGGAGGCAACCAACCAAACGACGACCGGATGACCGAATTCCACCCCTGCGCTGATGCATATGAAGATGATCTGCTTGCTACACACTGGTCATCACTGGGAGGATCTAGATCTCCATGAGGTTAAGCTAAGCGACTGTGTCGACTTCGAGGGGAAATTGAAGATGATAGGGGTATGGTCCGATGACGCCAGAGAGAGCGAATACTTGGAACGCTCAGGCTGAGCTGAAAGGTAAGCTCGGATCCACGACTGGGTTTTTTTATGCGAACGACCGCTGGGAATAAGAACTTTCTCGAAATCTTCAAGCTTCATTATCTTCTCGCGTCTATCCAAAAACCAATTGTCTTCCAAAAAGGAAAACACCGCACCCGACTTGCGGCAACAACGGCGGATGCTTTTACACATCTGTGGGCATTTTTTCTTGAACTTGAACAACCTCGGCCGCTGTAGGGGGATGCTTAGGATGGTAATCAACCTCAAGTAAAGCAATGATGCTCACTTCGCATGTGTGAAGTATTTTGACGCCCTCGGCAATCGGTTGAAGCCAACGGTCCCGAAGGCCATCGAGGGGCGAACTCTGAGGTCTCATATGGTTTAGCATGTCGTTGGGATTAGGCCACAGTGATCGACCGTAAAGGAAGATCCATCCTAGCAGGATGGTAGCATCAAAGTCCAGAACCTTCGCCAACTCAGCGTCGGTGAAATGTTCAAGCCTTGAGGTGGAGAAGTCATGTGTTGGAAGGCTATCCCATCCGAAGCGTATGCATAGATACAGAGCACCGAAGGCAGCCGCCTTATCTTGGAATGGATATTCTAGGGAGAGGGACCAGCGCTCCAAATTCTGGATGGAAGCTATGGTGAATCGAATGATAGTGTCGGCCTCCGTTTGGAAGAGATCCCCACTTCGTCCTGGCGTTCTGAGGTAATCTTCCATACTTTTATGATAGAAACGAATATATTCGTCCTCCCGATTCTTCATGCTGTTGCCTGGGACGTGGAGAAGGGCGTACAAATTTGAAAGCACGGTGTCGGTGATGGTGAGTCCGAAGAAGGCATCCAGCATCGAAGGGGAAGGTCCCAACTCCAGATCTATTGACTCCGCCAACAGGGAGTTGGTTTCAACGATTCTCCAAATCTCCGGGATCGCGTGCAGGACTAGCCGTAATTGCGACATATTGACATTGGGGGATTGAGATTGAAGAATTTCTGTGTACAGAGCGTCAAGCTCCACGAATGGGTTATCGGAAATGTCTGGTGGCGCCATGCGTGCAGAAGCAACCTTGATGACCTTGTTCAGGAGGCGATCGGGGGCGTCTGTGCCATTTTCAATATACCTGATAACGGTTGAGAGCAATATGAATTGTCCTGTCGCCATCTTTACCAACAGTTCCACAATCTGCTGTGTTGGCCAATTCTTCATTAATCTCCGCCGCGCTGGGTGTGTCCTTCGAATTCGGGAAAACTCTTCGACGAGGTAAGCCAGCATATCTTCCTCGGCATCGTAGTCGTGCAAAAGGAATTTCCTGGTAACTGACCCATAGGTTTCCCCGGCAAATGCAGTTAGGATGTCGAATTCGGGCCGACTCGAAACAATGACGCAAAAAGGGAAAGTCGGGTGCTGTGTTAATATTTGAAGGAGGTAGATTACTTGCAGTCGCTGTGCTGAGTCCCGGCATTCGTCCAGCCCATCCACGATGACGACCATCGGCTGTGTCCACCCTAACTTTTGATCTTTGTAGACATCTCGCAATGGATCGAGAACGAGACGATGGGTCTGAAGGATAAGGGCCTTTTTGAAGATCGATGGGTCGAAGGGGATCCTCTTGATGATGGCTTCTCGAAACCGAGGAACGATGTTACAGAGCTGGTGTGCGATTGTTGCGACAAACCCATGAGCACTGTCGAGGCCCGAGTCCCTTCCGAAGAAGAACGAGCATGCGGGTATATCTTCAGCAAGGCACTCTTCGACGACGGTGCGCTGAATACAGGATTTTCCAGCACCGGCTGGTCCTGAGAGCCACGCTAATCTCAGGGAGTCGGGTTTCGCAGAACCTTTGATGAAATCCATGATGTCGATCTTGATAATTTTCCGCGTACCCGGATGGCAGGTTGGGGCATAGGAGTACGTCACTGATTCGTGGGTAGCCTCCTTGGTCGTGTGCTTCAGCAAGAGTTCCAATGGATCTGAGCAGCGATTATGGTCAAAAGTCGTCCAATCACGGAAGGCAGCAATCACCTCTCGGATTGTCAGCATTGAAATAGTTGTTTATCTGACTATTGTCGATGTTGACGTCCCTAGTCGAGAATTGGCTGGCGTTCTGGAATGCCGAGGTGGACATTGAGAGAAGACAGGCTGTAGCCCACGCCGACGGACGGGGCGGGAACGGGGAGAGGTAGGAGGGAAGGAGGACGACAGTTCCAAGCCTTCACAGCAGCAGTGAGCTGTGTAAGCCTTGGAGTAATCCTTGCACTGCATTGAACGTGACCTCCCACCGTATTTGGCCGTTGGGCGTCTACGACAGCATATCCAGGCCGGCTGAGAACAGTCATCAGGGCGTTAAGCCCGCTGTCATAGAGGCCGCCAAACGAGATTCCGGTGAGTCTAGGCAATTGAAGCCAGACACATTTGTGAAGAGGATAATTGACGGGGAAAATCAAGATTCTGTAGTTCATAAGTGAATAGTTTCTGCTAAGCTCACCTCAGCAATTGTAACCGAGATAGTAAGAGAATGGGAATGAGGACTTCAGCGGGATTAGAAGATAGAAGGATGAGACCAAGACTGTCTATTCAATTCCCGGCACAGCTGGGAGAGTGACTCTGACGGTCTGTCCGAGAGTGAACACGCAAGTTGAACAGATTCTGGAGGACCGGGACGGAAACATGACAGGCTGTTTGGGTTTGCCCCTTGCGCCAAACAACGCGTGACGCGTCAATCGTTCGTCGGTCGCGATGTACCTGAACCTGACATATCTCGCGACCGGTTGAAAGTGTGTTGGCAAAAAAAAAGACAACTATCAATGACATAAATTACTGATAACGACAGCTAGCACCCGAATTCCCAGCAAGGACAAGAAAACAAAAAGAGACATGTAAGCTACAACAGAGTGACAAGACAACAATAGGAAAGCAAATGTGCGATAGCGGTGCATAAACATGATGATGATCAAGAATAATAGAATGCAAGCAAAGTATGAAAGAGTGACTAGAAATCTAACAGCTCCGGTATAAAACCAGCTGTCCACCTGAGCGTCTAATACTTGTACACCTCCACCCTCCTCCCTCCACACCCAACCAAGGCGTTCAACCCGTTCTCCTCCATCCATTTTGCGTCCACCGAGGCTGGGGAAGCTCTTGTAGCGGCGTCAAGCTCGCTACCGTCAAGGTCAACGCACGACTCCTTGACGCTGCAGTGCACATCGACTTTGCGTTGTGACGACGACGACGAGGCCGCTGCGAGCATCCGATCGACAGGCTCCAAGATCTCCTTCAACGAGCTCCGTCTCTGTGGACCGTATCCCAACAAATGCGCCCGGCTCTGTGTCGCGTACACGTTCACCCTGACGCTCTCCAACTGAGGTCCCAAAGCCAAGGGAGCAAACAGCTGCTCCGGTTCGCTTAGCAGAGTGAGATCCAAAGACTGGAGGTGTGGCAGGGCGATCGAAGANGGGGGGGAAATGTTGAATCCCGTCGAAGTCGCAGTCCACTTCCGACGACCCGTTAGACCCCACTCTCCAAACCTTCAACATCTCCAAATTTGACGTGCGGGAGCAGATGTCCAAGACCTTGCGAGTGCTGATGGAGTCGCTCTGGATGCTGAGGTTCTTCACCTGTGTCCACGGCACGAACTCGTCATCGGGATGGATGTCGTCCAAGGGGCACCTGGACTGGTAGCTCGGGCACGCGTCGTACTCCGAAGCCTCCACGCAAAGGAAGAAGTTGTCGTCGAGTGAAATGTCGGTAAGGTTCGGCGCGCGTCGAAGCAAGACCCGGTAGATGTCCTTCACCGTCAACTGCGAATGCATCACCCGAAGCGCCAACATCTGCGTCGCCTCAGGGCCAAGACCGGGTGTCGCGAGTATCCTTTCAAGCTCCTCCTCTCCATCGTCCACGGCCAACTCCAAATGCAGACTTGACAGTTTGTCGAACCCTCCTCCAACGACTGCAGGCGACCTCACCAGCAGCTCCAAGAACATCTCGACAGCCCAACCCTGGTCCAACTCGACCCTAAGATCCTTCCATGTTCGCGAATACCGGCAAATCAGCTTAAGAGCTTCATGCACGAGGCCGAAGTCACGGTTGAATGACCAAGACGAAGTGGACGTCGTTACGGAAGCGTTGAACGAGATCGATAGAGGGGTGTCACGCGCTCTCCGGAGGAATAACCTCAACAGCTGGATCTTGCCTCGAGCGAAGAGTTCGAAATCTTCGTCGCCTTGCGCGTACTCTTCGTCTTCATCGTCGTCTTCGTCGCGTCCATTGGCCAGTGCAAACGCAATGGTGCTCCATAGCCTCCTATGCCCAATAGCCGCATGCCTCCATGACCGGCAAACATGCGTCAGAGGGACAGGAGTTCGGATGTACTCGCGAGATACCGAGAAGAAGCCGTGTGTGGCATAAGGGTCGACCTCGGGAGCTACGCCACCATCCACTGTAGACGATGATGATGGTTCGAGATAAGACTCGAAAATGAGGCAGAGAAGTTCCGGAGGGAGCATGTTGATTACACCGCCATTTGTGGGTGCTCCTCTCGACGAGGCGGGACTCGAAGTGGTAGTTTGGGGAACGTGCAGTTGGGATTGAGAGTGTTGTTGGGGAGCAAAGGGTTTAGAAAGGTGTTGCTGTGGCTCTTCAAAGCCAAACACCCGGGGAGGACAGTGGAATATCGAGTCCAAATTGGAGTATAGGTTTGTGATGGATGGGGAATAGTGATCAGGGTTGAACGTGCAGAGGGTTTTGAGCGGCAGAGAAGTCGAGACTGCACGTCTCCGTCTCGGTGCAGTCGAAACACGCCCCTGCTTGAGAGTATGACTCTCGTAATCGCTGGGATGTGAAGGGGACTCGAGCATGGTTTGAATCAAGGGTGTTTCCCACAACATTCTGAAGTTCAAGGTTCGTTCAATGACGCTGTAAACACGAGGAAAGGCCGTATTAGCGTGTTTTCAATGATGTACCAAAGTTCAATACCGTACCTTGAAATTTTTATCGAGCTAGACACACTCTCCGGCGATTATGTAGTGCGGCGTAGCAACAGCTTTGAACAGCACACAACCTAGAAACGGCGCGTCGATCTGAGCTGTCTGGCGGGTGGTGGGGGAAGAAAGCAAGCAAGATATCACATACCTCAAAACCTCCGTAGGACATATATACTAACGCCCTTCTTTGCTGCCATTCAGCGAGCTATAAAGGCAAGTATAAAGGCGCGTTGTGTTTTGGGAAGGAGCAGACAAACGACCTGACGGTTTAGGCAAGAACCGAGAAGATCACTCCGTCGGCCCCTTTGATGGTTGCCGGCTGTCTCCTTGCATCACTGATTGGTTGATCGAGGTGGAGATTCGCGGTAATCTCTTTCTGAGATAAGATAAAGCGGTATGTGGATCGCCGGTGTAGCCTGCCCTTGTACTAGATGAGGAGCAGTACGAGTTGAGTGCAAGCCTTGTATTTTTACAACGGACTTTACGCCGAATTTTCCGTCAGAAAATCGGCAGTGGTTCTATGTGTACACGACCGACCGGAATACTAGCGAATATACAAAGAGGAGAGGGTTCGAACAAGCATAGTAAAGCGAACGAACAACATCAGACACACAGTAGCAACTCGTTCCGAGGAAGAGTTGTCACAACGCAAAATCATCAACAATCACAACGCCAAAACAATCGGGGCAAGCGTCGACTCGATCTTAACAAACCCACTCTTCTTCCTCTCCTCATCCCACCACGTCACACCCTCGAGCCTCCCATACCCACGTTGGAACACATCCAGTCCCCTCCACCTTCCCTTACCCTCCGGATCGTCCTCTGGATCCCTCTTCGCATTCAACGTCGTCGACGCCAACAGGGTCTTGAGTGCGAAGCCACCTTGGTACGTAGGGTGCAAAGTGATGTTGACCGGTGAGACGACTGTGGACGCGCCGAGGTAGAGAGTGCTATTGATCGGAGCAGAGGGGAAGGTGAGGTCAACCGGTGCGTTGACGGTGGCCGATCCAACTGTGAAGTTCCCGCCCGTGCCCTCTTCAGAGGTGCTGGTCAGGGTGGTCCTCGCGGTGATGTGACTGTTGGTTAAAAAGGAAACACGATAGTAATAATAGTTAGCGAACCATTCATGTTAGGAAGGCAGTGAAGCGCTCAACGTACCCGTTAGCATTGATCAACTGCGCAACAGTGCTATTGACCGCATCCTCAGTCTGCACCAACTCAAGGTCAGCCTCGATAGGTGCATTCTTCGTCACAAGGACAACAGCCTTCAGAGCCTTGAACGCCCCGCTAATCCCAGCGTTAACAGTGCTAAAAATGAGTGTGCTTCCCCAAGTCGACTTTAAAGAACCAAAATAGAGAACATCAGTTTCGTGCCTTACAATAACAGACACAGCTGAGGGAGAACAGATGGACGTACCACAGAGTACAAAGGCTGGTTCACAGTCGCCGCCACGAGTTTCTCGAAATACACATTCTTCAAATCTCCAAAGTCTTGCGAGAAAAGAGGCAAATCAGCGATAAACTCCGTAACATTGATCGGCTTGGATTTCGCGTCTTTAGAGGAAGAGGTTTCGGGGAACTCGATGGTCACGTAAAATGGTTGAGGGCGGTCGCGGCGGTGGCGACGATGTCCATGGCGGCCGCGGCGTCGTCGTCGATGTCCATGGCCTTCAGGTGTCTAGACCACAAATCATCAGCGCTCAAAACTCGTAAAAGAACAAAGAGGGATCCAAGGAAAATACTCACAAAGATCCCAACACCCGTCGACAGCTTGGCCTCCTCTCCCTCCTTGCCGGTATTCACAGCAATCCTGCAAACCTTGACATACTGCAGATACTTCTCATCTTCATACGAGATATCCACATGGACTTTGACTTTCCCATCTCCCTTCACTTCTCCCAGCACCGGCTTACGCACATCATCATCATCCCAATCCCGAATCTCGCTCAAGCCCTTCTGGAAGACATTGACCCGCCCAGCACTCCACCACCCCCTCGAAATAAAGAAAAACTTGTTCTCCTCGCCCTTCTCCGTATCGTTCAACGGGAACGTGAATTCAGCGTAAGAGTTGATCGGACTCGTCCTCGGGAACACCGCCGGTGAGATAACGCCCGCATTCTTCGTATCCTTCTTGAAGGGCCAGAACTTGCGCCCGTGACAGCCACCGCGGACGTTCGCCTTGTCCGGGTTGCCAGACGGGAAGACCGAAGAGAGCGAATCAAGGGGGAGCGCAGAAGGATACTCGGAGGAAGGGGCAAGGTCGTCCTTCCCATCCCAGTTTGTACATTTCAAAAGGGTGACCCCACGGGGTACGGGGATCTCGTGGTCGTGGTCGTGGTCGTGGTCATGATGGCCCTAATGTAATTAATCGCATTATGAGCGCCCGCCCGGGTATGGAAGGGGAAGCGGGGAAGATAGATAAATAGAACGCAACGTACCCCGCCTAGACCGAAGAACCCCTTCACGCTCGACATTGTGCCGACAGTGGCCCCGTGCCTCATCCAGAGCACGAATCCGAACAGGGCAGTGATGCTCAGAAAGTGTAAGAACCTCCTGCATTTGCGTTTGCGGATTTGACGTTGGCGGAGACGCTGGGTCTCGAGTTCGGTGAGCGCAGCGAGCTCTGGATCATCCTTGGAGGTGGGATCAGCAGTAATAGGGAGCTTCTCGTCGCCCAGGAGTCGTTGGCTTTCCATATCCATTAAGATTTCGTTCTCGTCTTGAATGTATGAATCCTATGCAAACAATCGAGAGAGAGAATGTAGAAAAAGAAAAACGAAGGCAGAAGAAAGGAAGAAAGAGATGGGTATCTCCACAATTCTCTCCGTAGTTATAACATAATTAGTGCTCACCCCTTCCGCAGTACTCTGAGAACTGATCAGGAACCTAAAAACATACGGCATCATAGACACGAATTCTTGCCGTAGAAGGAAATGATGACGACGAAGTACGCACGAGGCATATCCAGGTCCGTCTATGATTCATTCATGATGCCTCATGGATGGGTTCTTGCGCAGCGTAAGCTGGGGCAAAGTCGTGGAGACATCAGTACTCCACACGTTCTTGGGATTCTGGTACTGGTAGCATCCCCTACCAGCTGAACTCAATATCACGGCTGGCAGAAGATGTTGGGTGGGTTAGGATGGGTTTAAGAAAGAAAGTTTGCGACTGCGCGGAGAGATCGCAGCTGCAGTGCTTATTGAGAACCGAAATGACGCCGCAGCCCGCAGTAGCACCTGGACCTGAAGGCGCCTATTATCGTCAGAAACGAGCTATTTTGGAGGAAATTGTGGGAAGGCTCACGCACAAAAGGAGATTAGATTCACGATGCATAGAGTCTGGAGTCGAAAAGGTTTGCCCTCGACCACGCAGAGGCGGCCGTTAAACCAGTCGATTCGTTGGTATCATCCCTAGATACAACCGCAGACAAAGCCTATTTAACGATTTGTTCAATGGGTTTATACGTCCAGAAAATCTTCATCCTCTTCAACGAGTAGTTCCAAGAATTTGTAGAACGAAGCAGCGGGGAACCCGACGACGTTCTGATAGTCCCCTTCGATCTTCTTGATTAACAAACTTCCAGCACCCTGCGCAACTCTCCGCTCAGCACTTCTCATTCTCACTCCAGCAGAGAAGAAAGCAAGGCTCACCTGAATCGCAAAGCCCCCAGCCCTATCCACACCCTCCCCATGCTCCGCATATGCCTCCAAAACATGTTGAGGGCTATCAGCGAAATGCACTAGTGTCCTCTCGTCTATACTCTGGATTTTATATCCAGGGCTCTGGAGTACAGGAAAAACGACGACGACTCCAGTTACGACTTCGCATACGTGCCCGTTGAGGTCCATGAGCATGCGGAGGTTGTCTTCCTTCGTGGAGGGCTTTTCGAGAAGGTCTTGTCGGTCGGCGGGGAGGAGGCTGTAGGAGATGTTGGAGGCGACGGGTTGGACGTGGGTGAGGACCACTGTATCAGCTGGAGAGAGAGTTGGGTTTAAGGGTTAGGATGAGGTCGTAGAAGGAGGGGAGAGCGGGTGTAGGTACCTGCGATGACCAAGTCTGGTGCGTCGTCCGGGTTCTCCTCCTACAGAAGTGTGATTTAGCATGACAGAAGCTGTTCAGAGGACGGCGAGCAGGACGCACCACAAGCTTCTCATACACCTCCACCGCCTTCTGGGTAGCCGTAGCTACAGGATACTCGTGGATGTCATCAAACGAACCAGGGGACAGGTCCTCCTCAAACGTCGATGGCACGATATCCGGATCTATCCCCTGGTTTCAATAGGATGGTATCAAGTCAATTGAATATTGGCCATTTGGACGCCTAGCTCCGAAGAACGAACACACGTACGCACAATGGTTCGAAGGATCTCTTTCCTCCTAGGACTCGCCGATGCCAGGACGATACGCCTTTTCTTCAGTTTCTCGAGAACTGGGGTCTTGAGTGCGTTGGGTAGGATGTTTCGTGGTGCCATTGTGTTCCGAGGTACTCTTATTGAGTGAGAGTCGTCTGGCTGGACGTGGAGGGAAGAGAGAAAGATAAGAATGCACCGCGATCGCCAATTGATTCCGCTCACGATGATGCCAAACGCTGCACGCGTGACCGTGACGCGCTAAGTCCCACTTGCTCCCAATCCACCACCTCCTTTACCTCTCAGCACGCGTTTATCGCCCAGGAGTCAGTGAAAATGAGGTTTAGAGCCAATATCGACAACGTGCCCACCTTCCTTCGTCAGTAGGTTCTCAAAGTCACGTAAATGAGAGGATGGATGTACTGATAGTTTGGTTGGGGTACCCAGGTATCATCCAAGCCATCGAGAAACTCCAAAAAAAGTTCCTAATCAAGTTCACCGAGGGGACGATGCACGTTATATGTAACAGCGACACGAACGAGGGCGGGATTCAAGTTTGGTCGTATGTTCATTCATCCTTGTTCCTCGTTGCAAGCTCAGTATATACTGACCACATCGCACAGGCAAATCAAAATCAGCTCAATATTCAGCCAATACCGTATCCAATCCAACTCTGGGAACGAAATAACCATGTTCCTCTCCTCCGAAGCCCTCCTTGGCGCCCTGCGCTCTGCATCCTCCAACCCATCCTCCCTAACCTCCACCATCGTAGCCGGTTCGTCGTCTACCGTGGGCCCTGTAGCACGCGACACCTCCGGTGCCGGTGCCGGTGCAGCAGGCGGTCGGGGCGGAGGTGCAGGAGGGGCAATTGAGACCGAGGAAGTCGTAATGCGGTTAACGAAGAAGAACGACCAGGCCATGCTCACGTTTGATATCTCTGGAGCCACGAGGATGGGAAGGGCCGTGCATGTTATGCACGACGTGCGGATTGAGGTGATGAGGCCGGCGGATGTGGCGAGGATGATTGAACCTATGTGTCCCGAGCCTGATGTGAGTCTTTTCGTTATCGTCGTTCGTATCATTATCTTTTACTGACAAGTACTTGCATATAGATTCACATCCTCCTCCCTTCACTTCAGAAACTCCGGACGATCGTCGAAAGGCTCAGACCCATGTCGAACATCATGGCTATCCGAGCGAACGGGAACGGTGTCCTGCAGTTCGGGATCAACACGGATAGCGTGAAGGTCGAGACTGAATGGAGGGAGTGTGCCAATCCGAAGAGTGCGTTTCTTTATCACGCTGGCCTTGAAACCTAACTGACCTGAATTGTATGTAGCTTCCGAAGACAAGCAAGAAGACGACCCAGAACATGAACGAGACCCGGATAAGCTCTTCACGGTCATAGTCAGCATCAAGAGTTTTCTCAAGTTTCTGAATAGCCATGTCGTTTCGACGACTACGATTGCTTGTGCGTGTTGTTCTCCTCTCTTTTTCCGTTCCTTCTTCCATCTCTCTCTCCTTTTTCCTTCCCGATTTCCGGCTTCGGGTTTCCTTCCTCTCGGTCCTTTTCATTCCTTTGCTCATCCCTGCTTTGCTCCGACACCTCGCTTACCGGCACCTTATCAACAGGTATCTGCCAGCACCACTGCCTAATCCTCTACGTCTACATAGGCGAAGTAGCTGAAGCAGGAGGCGTGCTGACGTTCTACGTCCCTGCTGTGATCGACGATTCATGATCCAGTCACTGTCCGGCCATCCGTAGATCTAATGTGACGGGAAGCACGCCCTTGAAGAAGAAGCCGCGAACAGACGGACCATGGAGATACGATATATGAAGGCCGGCCAACCGGTATTCCGCTCCTCGACACGAGGCCCATTCATTAATTCCTCGACATCACGCTGCACGCTGCGAAACCGTTCGCAGTCGCCAACCGCTACATACTGCGCGCACGCGCACGCTGGCTCGCTCGTTCTAGACTCTGTGTTCACGCACCGGGACCGTTTTCTCGATATTTGGAAGAAGGCTACCCGAAGATTGATTATCCATAATGCGCTTTTTGGCTTAAGAAAGAGACGTTGATCGCTGTTTCCGTGCATTTCATCTCGCGGGCTGTTCGAGCTTCTTCCAGTATAGATGTTATCATTCAGCTCGAATCCAGCCCTCTCGCTCGCTCGCTTGCTTGCAGTTTCGATTCCCGTCCACGAGGAAGAACGGAGGACAGGAGATCGCGTTTGGAATGAGGAATGGCCGAGGAAGGACGTTCGGCGGAGGAAAGAAGGTTGGCAAGGAATAATCGGAAACATGGGACCTTCACCTTGACATTGGCGCGTGTGTTAATATCACGGTTTGCTTGCTGTTCCTATCCCATCTTGCCCTGTTTTTCTATTCTGCGATTCGTGTTAGAGCCCTTCTCTGACCCGCGCTGTAACAGCTTCAGCACCTAGATCCTGTGGGGCTTCTCTTCGAGCTGTATGAATTACTCTGACACCGATCTGCCACCGCGTTGCATCAAATCGACTTCGATTTCCGTATTGTCGAGGCGTGCCGTTTTCGTTCTCACCGTCACTGCAGTCTTTGCATCCTGTTGCTGTAGAGCCAAAAAGAAGCTTCATCCTACAGGACTTGGAAGTGAGGAGTGGATACTGCTCGTTCCATGGCCGCTTGTTCGAACGGCGGTTGGAATGCGAAGGTTGGCTCCGATCAATGTGCCGATCCAGTCGGAGACTCAACGTGTGCCTGCGATACGCCTCGCCTCCCACTGTCCCGTCCAACTTGGATCTCAATGTTGCACTCTTCTCTGCTGCTTTGTCTCGTTCGCTCCATGCCACACGCTTGCCGATGCCAGTAGCCCGGTTACCTCTCGGATTCGTATAGTACCGACTCTCATCTTCACCACGCAGAGCGTACTCAGCCATCCGCCTCCCCGCAGTGAGTTGGGTCTCACACACAGGCAAACCACCGTTCAACTCCGACTCCGTCTTCTCCACCATTTGTGGCCTCTCCTTTGACTGCGTGGCACACGGAGAAGCATCCTCGGCGAGATCCCGACCAGCAACCACTCGAGTGTCGTCCCAGACAGCACATCGTCTCTATACGATCGGTACCCTTCAGCTCAAATCCGGATGAACAGTGAACCAAAAGTGGGGTAGTGTTGCAGGTCTTGGGAGAGGGATGCTATTGGGACCGTCGAGGACTGTATTACCCGAATCGATCTATAAGCGGGGCGAGAAGGTGCGTCCCAACTGTATCCAGAGGATTTGAGAGAGACTAATTGGCCGGGGTAGAACAGAGATCCCTTTTGACTGCCCTGGCGGCCGTTTCCTCCATACGAGGTCGACATCGCTCCCACCACGGGTCCCAATGAAGTATGAATCTATAACGTTCCCCCTCAAAAGCACAGTTGCTGCTGGAACGTATCTGCTAGACGCCCTGAGTCATGGACGAAGTGAAGATCAAGGCGCCGTCGCAGCGACCAGCAAGAAAAGTGCAGTATCGACAGTCACGCAAATACGACGCAAATCCTGGCGTGCTTTCAGAACGGCGATCCAACGGCGACTTGATGAAACCTAATACACGCTCCGATGGCTTCGTCACCCTATCCATCCACGTTGGCTCGTACCTTGACCCATCCACAAGCGCCGTCATTCTGCGATCTTCCTCTCGACAAACTAGGCGCAGTCCGGCGGCATGAAGGCTTTGCGTACTCTCGTGCTGGCAATCCTCATCGAGATGCTCCCAAGAGGATCCCCCCGAGTATCGAGGCAGGTGGAGAGGATGTGATATGTTTTACCACTGGGAGTACTGCGACGCTGGTTGCCGTCCAGATACTTGGCAGCGGAGCTCACATTCTGAGCGCGAACGATGTGTACGGCAGAACACATCAGTATCACAAGAGAGTTGCGAGCGGTGTTGGAGGTGACGCCGTTGGATTCGGAGAACGTGGACAAGGAGGTCCTCAGTAAGAACAGTTGGGAGAATACCAAGGTACGTCCTCTCAGCATTTGACGGTCTTCACTATTTTGATCTGTCGTCTTTAGCTCGTCTGGTTCGGATCACCAACAGATCCGACTCTGAAGTTCATGGATGTATCCCAAATCGCCTGCTGTCCCTCTTTTCGCCCCCTCTTGTTCGTCGACAACACCTTCGTCTCGGCCCTCTGCTCGTCGCCTCTAATTCTTGGAGCCGACATCGTGCTGCACTCGCTCCGGCAATACGTCAATGGTCATGCCGATGTTCAGATGGGTGCTGTGGTCCTCCCTCAATCATCGTCCGAGGGACACACAAGATTCAAGGACAAGTTCGCTCCTTCCAACCACCACAGGAGGCATCTCTAATGCGTACGAGCGCTCGCTTGCTTAACGCGGTGCGAAAACGTTGGGTTTACTTATGCACCAACAGGTTGACCGCAGCATCGCTATACTTCTGAGCTCTCATCCTCTAGTGGAGGAGGTGATGCACCCCGAACTTGAAGGCAGCGCACCACATGGTGTGGGGGAGCTTCAGTGCGCATGGGAGGAGGTGGATTGAGGAGGGTGTTCTATTGCGGCATCTTCACTATCCTTTGTCGTCGTTGTCGTTACCTGCACCTGAAATCGGGTTCCCATTCAGTGGTATGTCGTTTAGACTGCCCACCCAAGCACACGCTCTCGCTCTGCTCACCTCTCGACACGACCATTCGGTCTCGCTGAGTCCCTTGTAGGGGTCGAGACTCTCTCTGAGCACCCTGCGAGTATGACGCATGCAGGCATTCCCAAGGAAGGAAGATAGCTTTGGGGATTACGGCCGGACTTGTTAGGCTGAGTGTTGGCGTTGAGGACGCCGAAGGTCGGTTGATGATGTGAGGCCGGCGTTGGAAATGTCTGCTCGACCGCTTTACAGAGGCCTAGGGTAGTTTCAGTAATGAACGAACCAAAGTGGTAGCGAGATACGGATTTTAATGAATATTTCTGTTTTTTTTTCGAGTTGTGGCTTGGGCAAGGTTTGAACGGGGACCGAATAAACATGAGATCTGAGGTAAGATTTGACCCGAAACGAGATAACGACCTGTTTGCTTTCCCAGAGCGGTGAACAGTTGGCCAAGAATATAATCAACAACATTTCACATCGATAAAAGCAGTCGCACTTCGAACAATCATGGCCCGTTTTTTCATGTTCAAGAAGCAGTCTTTATATTCTCGCGGAATAGTAGTATGAACCAAGTACGCTCATATTAATCATCTCACTACTGCGGAGGCAAACTAAGTACACAAACATCTTTGTATGTCTTCAGCAGTAACTCAGGGAAAATCTCTGCCTGGTGAATGTGGTTTCTGGTTCGAAAGCGACGCGTACAACACCGATTGTTCCCCACTCAAGGACAGAGAGAAGCGGTTTCATTATAAGGCCCAATACCATCACCAGCTCGAAACCATCGACGAATTGGAGAACAAGGCCCGTGGCAGCGACTAATAAGCCAGGGACCCGGAAAGTCTGAGCCAGCCTTGAGGTTGTCGCTGAATGCCAAATGGAGAAGGCGGGACGGCATTAGCCCATTGTCGGTTTGTCAGTTGCTCCGAACCTCCATCTCCTCTCTCCTCTCGGTGAGTGAATGTCCATCCAAACGACGATGGCCAGCGTATCAGACTCGAAGAGAGTCGAGAAGAGTCAATTGGCTCATTCACCCACACCAAGGCTCGTAAGGTCCACTGGAGAGTCTGGGAATGATACCCCCAGGAGAAGTCAGTCAGTCGGTTTTCCACCTCTCCCTCATCGATGCACCTAATTCATCGGTCTATTCAGGCGCGCAACTCGCACTGTCCGCCCTCCTCAAAATCAACTCTCCCTATGTAATCGTACTCATTCAATCTATCCCTCGATGGCTCGACGACTCCGAGAGCAACCTGTGCCTGGGTTCTGAAAGCTTTTGTGTCGTCCATCGCCGATGCTATGGCCTAGCGGGTAAGGCAAGAAGAAGGATGGGAGAAGCTATCAAGACGTCGTCCGCCGCCTCCCCTGTATCCCCAGGAGCGTCGAGTTTGGGATGGCAGCGGCTAGTTGGGTCGTCAGAATTCCCACTCTGTTGCTCACTTGGACGAAGAATACGGATGTCAAGTCCCAAGAGGCGGCGCTTGCGAAGGAGAATGGGTTTCGGTGGTTGGGACCGTTGGGTAGGGGAGGGGTTTGAGGTTGGGTTTAGACGGTACGTTTTTTTATCGCATCTTTTATATTCCAGAGCAGCAACGAGTCGCAGAGGCTTCGGCACCAGCTATTTCCATCAGGGTGCGGGACCCTGAGTGGCCGCTCTGTCCGTTCTCCCTACATCCTGCGTGGTATTGTTTTTGCGCGAGCGTTGACTGATTTTCGCCTCTTCTCTTCCACAGTTCACAGTATCGTACCCCTAATGCGCGCACCGACTACGTGAAATCTGGGGAACGTGGATGTCCAGCTCGCTGCGTGTCAATTGTACGACCTCTTTCCTTATCTCTGATGTTCTAGCTTCATTCTTATTACTTCCCTTTACTCCTCGCTCTTCCTCCAGCATTCAAACACATGTCAACGTCCCTCGGAGTATTGATTCGACGACTTCAATTGTCGTCGTTGCCCTTATCGACCTCACGGATTCATCGACATTTGCTTTTTTGCACCATCAATCCACACCTTCGCTCCCAACCGTCGAAAGGTATCTCTTAATACAACACAATCTAAGTGACGCACGTCGTCCATCGCTTCCCATCATCTTTCTCCTCAAAAACTACCGCAAGACTGAAGTAGGCTCAGGGACTATAACCCTCGCTGCCATTGGACGAGGGTATTGAGAGGGGGGTGATGAATATTTTTGGTTTATATCAGCGCTTTTTTGATCTCAACTTCTCAAGCTCCTCTTCGTTTCTATCCTTCTCTCATCCCACGTCTCAATTATTCAGTCGTACCCGTCGTCCGACGTGTCACCTTTCGCTAATGAAACATTTATCTACCCCCTGTGGCTCGGTGGATTCCGAACCGCCAAAAGACCTCTGCACGGTGGTCTTGTGGGCTCTCCTTGGGTTTTGAGGTCCGAGCATCAGCCCAGTCAAGGAACGTCGAATCTCCCATCTCACCTGGAGAGATATCGAAGCTGGCATATTTGTGCGCCTCATTGATTTCGCTCGAGTTTCGCAACTCCTCGTCCAGGTCCCTGTATTCTCAAGCGACCATGACCTGACAATGCGAGACTTGGGGCGTCTGCTACCCCTGGCTGCTCCAGCGCTCAGCGCGTCTGCGTGAACCCTAAACCAGAGAGTCAAGACCACCGTTAGAGCCAACTCCTTAGGGAAGGATGGAGTAGTCAGGGACGAAGGGCTCATGAGAACGTGAGTGGCGATTACTTGTTCCAACTGGGTCACTCACCCACACCAAGGCTAGTAGATTTCATTGGAGAGTCTGGGTATGGCGCCCCCTAAGCACTCCATATTTAAGACGCCCGTATCGCGAGTCCTTATCCGACGACCAGTCAATCCTTCCCCCTCATTGACACGCCCAATCCATCCGTCTATCCAGGCTCGCAACTTGCACCAACCGCCCTCTTGCACCGCTCAAACTCAGCCCCCTCATATAGTTGTACTTATCCAGGCTCTCTCTCTCTAGCTCGATGGCTCAGCAAGAAGCCTAAGCTTCTCGGGCTCTGAGAGCCTTCGTATTGTCCATCGACGACGTTGCGGGGCCTAGCGAGTATGGCCAGACTTTCAGTTCGCTGCGACTGGAAATGAAGGAGGCATTAGGTGGGATGTTTATAGCGTGGCATATCCCTTGCGCCACCTATTGTTGTGATTCACAATTCCCCACAGCTCAAGACTCTCTACACGATTCTCCCTTCCCAACAAATCGTCGCTCACATCGTTCAATCGATCAGTCCGAATTCTAACAAGGCGTCGTTCGCAAGTTTTTCGTCCAGTTCATCATCCCCGTCGAGTGACGACCATAACACGTAGCCGTAGCAGGAGTTTCCTCGATATCACCTCACATCCCGAATACCTCAATGCGTGGACGACCATTGGATAAGATTCCCAGCTGTAAGTCATCATGCAAAGAAGCTCAATTGGATCTAACTCAAAATATGTTCTGTCAAATCGCGCGTGCTCTTCGTTTAAATCTCTTACGACGACCCTACCATGCGTTTCGACCACATCGACTCTCACTTATACATCTGCCGGCTCCAGCCTCACACGAGCTTCGACTCACTCGTCTACCCCGAGGGCCTCTTCGTCGATCTCATCGTTCCTGATGACCCCCACCTCAATACCAAGTTTGGCTGAGCTGGAAGAAATTGAGTGGACGTATCGATGCTAGGACGCCGCACAGCCCTTCAGTTCACAACTCAGGCGCACCAGAGCAACGGGGGTGGTCGTCGCGTTCGGAGATAGTAGGACTCTTACGAGGAGGGATTGGGTAGAGTTAACCGGTAGCAATCCACCTGGTTCACGTACTATCAAGGACGTACTTGGTGGAGCGATAGCGCCGAGATGAACTTGGAGATGACGGTGAAGCGGTTGTCGGGCGGACGGATGAAAACGAGAATGCGGAGTTGCTGATGTGGATTTGAGGTCGCGCGCCCAATAGGCGATGTGCAGGTTGATTTTGCGAGGCATCACGAAGGCATTCACGAGTCTGATGGTTGAATCGATTTTATTAGGTAACTACTAGTACATCTGAATGGATGCTCATTGAATTGATATCATCGACAACTCAAACTTATTCCTGCTCCCGCCAAATGTTTTGCAACGATAGCCAAATTGTATAAGAGGGTAATAGGTATAATTAGTGAACGAATATGGAGAGAAAACGTAGACACAGACAGGACGTAAATAGCTTCGTGTATGAGTAAAAACACGGGAACGGAGAGCAATAGTTTAAACATGGTTACGAAAACGAAATGAAATGGAGCATAAATATAAATGACGCCGTAAACGATGAAAATCAGAGACCAAAATGCACATAAGGGATCCAAGTAAGCAAAGACTGTTCGGAATCACCAAGTCTCTTCCTCAGCTGTTCTATGGCGTGATGCAGGGCATATGCAGAGTCCGATCCGTCAAATCCGCTACCATCACCTTTGACTCGCCGAGCCAAGAGGTAATCGTAGAAGTCATTCGCAACCTCCGGCGCATGCTTATCAGCAATAGCCCACATCGTGGCTACCACTCTACGATATCCAGCCACAAGCATCCCGGCGGCCAGATGAACTACTTCCTCGGAAAGCGTCTCTTCGCCGCTGCTGGTTTGACATGCCGATAAGAAAGCGAGATCGGCGTTCTTGAGATTCTTCCGAATAATTGTGGAAAGATCGAGGGAACCGCTATGGAATCGAAATCGACTTTGAAGTGGCTCGTTTTGATCTTGCAATGCATGGCAAGCAAGGTGAATGCAGCTGAACTCTTCCATGTGCTGAAGGGCCGTGTCGACTGTGACATTACTCCCTTCGAGGTTTAGTACTCGCACTCCACGTCCAACAGCCCGCTTGTGGATCGACCTGACCTCCTTTGTGGCTCCAGGGATTGGAGAAAGGCCAGGTGCGTTCGGTTGGCTTGTTAGAAATAAGCCAGAGGCATTTTGATCAATCGGGCGATTATTCTTGACTCGATCAGCGAGGAGAGTGATGGATGGCGTGTATGATGAGACAGCATAATTTAGTATGGTGTCAGAGTCCTCCCCTCCGTATATCCCGGCTGCGTGAAGGGGCAGGAAGGACATAGGACCCGTGGGGCACCACCAGATCCTTGGCGGTGTCTTTTCGGATGATGATTGTAATCTCTGTCACAGGAATCAGAATTGGCCCCACTGTCAGATAGTTCACTCACCGAGAAGCCTAGGGCATCCAATATCGGCTTTACTACCTCTCTCCATAGTCCCCCAAGAATGTTGTGAACGATTTCGTGACGCAGTTTCTTGTTTACACTTGGCCGTATAGCTCTTTCTGTTGGCACATTGTCCGTATCATCTTCTTTGTCTGTGTCTGCCTGGACCCCACGCATACGCAACTCTTTGAGTTGTAAATGAGCCGTCAGATCATTGTAGTATGTGGAAGCTTTCTTCAGCGAAAAACTGTGTAGTGGGATATGGAAAGGTCCATCGAGTCCAGCTATGAGTGCAATGGCATCACAGCGGTCTTTGTTAACATTGATGACGACGATCGGTCCCGAGTCTGGGAGATGTTGAAGTAAGGTGGAGCATGGGGATGGCTGGAGGAAGTTCTCAAGGCCTGGGACGGTACTCCTCACGGTGCTGAGAAGTTCTTCCCACTCATTTGCAAGCTCCAAATGCTTTCGCGCTTCATCCTCTACTGAGATCTTTTCTGATATGGACATGCCAATATGAGAGTCCTTGCGCGAACCAGAATCTTCCAATCGCCTTGAAACATCCAAAACACGTTGTGCAAGGCTTTCATCGTGTGTGCGAAGATCAGCAAGCACCGTCCGCAGATTGCTCAGTTGGGTCCAAACAAGGCAGCGACCTTGTTCGAGCCATTCCAAGGCTTTGTCAGCTCTCCCAAGTGAACACCCGGCAGCGGCAGCCTCACAAGGTAAGCCAGAGATATTCTGGAGTACCGTATGACGATGCTGCACAGTGTGATTGAGACTTGCGACCAGGGACATGAGCCGGATAGCCGTATCAAAGGCGGTGAGGGTCTGRGGCGGATCAGGATGATTTTTGTAGGAAAGAGAAGCCCAAGATCTAGCTGTTCGCAGCCTGTGTGATGGGGGTCCATAGCCACAGGTTGCTGCAAACATGTAAAGGGCAATGCTTGAGCTCAAGTCATTAGCACTCTGTGTCAGGACTGAGCGATGACGGAATGATTCTCCCAGGTTGTTGAGCCTGCGAGGGAGGTTTGGATGACCACCAGGAGTCAGCTCGACTGCTCGCTGTTTTGCTGAAATTAATTCAGCAATGTCGGAGAGGGCTCCAGTCCGCTTGAAGCCATTCGAGAGCGGGATTCCCAGGTCATTGAGGCTGCCGGAGAGGTCTGGATGACCAGCAGGGGTCAGTTCGGCTGCTCGTTGGTTGATTGGAATTGATTCAGCAATGTCGGAGTGGCCTCCGGTGTGTGCGAAGCGATTCAGGAGTGAGTTTCCCAGGTTGTTGAGCMTKYCAGGGAGGTCWGRRTGACCAGCAGGAGTCTGCTCAACTGCTCGTTGTTGAACTGAAATTGATTCAGATATGTCGGAGGGATCTCCGGTGCGCTCAAAGCGACTCTCCAGCAAGGTTCCCAGGTTGCTGAGCCTGCCAGGGAGGTCTGGATGACCAGCAGGAGTCAGCTCGACTGCTTGTTGATTGACTGAAATCGATCCATCAATGTCGGATAGGGCTCCGGTGCGCTTGAAGCGAATCAAGAGCAAGTGTCCCAGGTTGCTGAGCATGCCAGGCAGGTCTGGACTGACCAGCAGGAGTCAGCTCGACTGCACATTGCTGGACTGAAATGGATTCAGCAATGTCGGAAAGGGCTCCGGCGCGCTTGAAGTGATTCGCGAGCGAGATTTTCAGGTTGCTGAGCATGGTAGGCAGCTCTGGATGACCAGCAGGAGTCAGCTCGACTGCTCGTTGGATAACTAATATCGATTGGGAAAGGTCAGAGGGGGCTGCTGTGCGCTCAAAGCGACTGAGGAGAGAGTTTCCCAGCTTGCTGAGCCTGCCAGGGAGGTCTGGATGAACGGCAGGAGTCAGCTCGACTGCTCGTTGTTGGACTGAAATCGATTCAGAAATGTTGGAGAGGGCTCCAGGGCGCTTGGAGTCTTTCAAGAGCAAGTTGCGCAGAGTGCTGAAGAGCAAGTTTTGCAGATTGCTGAGCACGCCTGGGAGATCTGGATGATCCGAGGTAGGCATCAGCTCGACTGCTTGTCGAGTGAGCAAAGTTAGTTCAACAATGTCGGAGAAGCCTCCGGTGCACTCGAAGCGTTTCAAGAGCGAGATTCCCAGTTTTTTGAGCATGACAGGCAGGTCTGGATGACCAGCAGGCGTCAGCTCGACCGATCGTCGTGATGCTGTAACTGCTTCAGCAATGTCAGACAGGGCACCAGTGCGCCTAAAGCGATCTGCGAACGAGTGTCCAAAATTTCCCAGCCTAACACGGAGGTCTGGGTGACCAGCTGGAGTGAGCTCAACTGCTCTTCGCGTTGCTGAAATTGATTCACCGCTGTCGGACAGGGCACCTGTACGTTCAAAGCTACGTTTGAAACATGCTCCAAGGTGATCGAGCGATCCAAGGAGGTCCGCTCCCTCAGGTGGTACAATTGCCTCCCAAAGAGCGGAGACAGAGATGGACGGCCCAAAGACCTGTCTACGCCTGGCCTTAATGTTGCCGAGCAAGGTCTGGGTATCTGGATGGATCGCATCAATAGAGTTCTTCCCTGTTCCACTTGGTATAATCACTCACCCTCCCCGCTCGTCGTAGGCTCGCATGGTATTTGGCATATCTCCCAAGATATTGTCAGGCATGGCCACTGATCGCGTGTCTTCATATCCCGGATATGACCTGCAGTTTTCCGCGTTAAGTGCCAACGCCTTGGCTTTGAAATCGTGAGCGTTCGTACCGGATTGTTTATCATTCGTTCCATTTTGCATGTCAATGCGGTCCAAATGCGTGAACCCCATATCCCAACGCTCCCCGAACTTGGCGATGATTACAATTCCTTTCTCGATTTTGGGGCTTGCAGCTGCCATCAGTCCCTACTGTGCGTTGGAAATAATTCAATGACAACCCACAGCCCTATGGAGCCCTCGACTTTCCATCGCCCTGAGGACACTGTAACGAGTGGAAAGCATTTTCCATCCGGCTCATCTGCGAGACCAAATATCACAAGTTCGGTGATTCTTAAAGAGTTATGATCACCATCATCGGTGATATCAGCTATGTGGTCGAGAAAAATATCTAGAGGGTTCACAGAGATGAGAACTGCAACATAGAGTCACCGAAAGATCGTCCATACCTGTCAAATAAAATTGACTTGAACAGCAATGTTACGACGGCGTCATTTCTTAAAGATGCAAAACTTACCTTTCGCCGCCTCGATCGTTAAACAGAGAGCTAGGAACGGTAAATTCAGCGTCGAGTATCTTCGGGAGACAGTGCAAACGTACCTATCTTCATCCATCACGGTTTAGCTTGTGGTCCTGAACCGAGGAAGGGTGGGATTTGGTTGATGAAAGGTGCGAATAGCGAGTGAACTGACGTTTTCTTATACAGGGAGATAGCAAGTAGGGCGCTCATGGGCTGTACACCATTTGCACAGGATCATTTACGGCATACATGTGTCCTTTACAATCTACTGTGATAAATGGGGGAAATGGTAACTCGGAGACGACGGGGAAACTAATGAGCCTCGTTCGCACACCCCACACGCGCACCAATATTGCTCAAAAATGAATGGGGCTTGTATCTCAGGGTTGCGCGAGGGCTAGGAGGAGCAGGAACTCCCGCAATAGCCCGCTGAATGCAACTCACACTTGCGTTAGAGTTCTTGCGCGGCACACATGAGCCTCCCGTTGCTGTGGAAAGAAGACAAAGTTTCATCGCACAGCACTTTGAGCTACACCCTATACTTCCGGCATGCGTTGAGCGGCGAAATCAAGAGGCAAATCCGGCGACAGCAGGCGCTGGACTGATTTGGACATTTCGGAGGCTATGTGGCTGTGATGCAATGTGCCAACTGAACGTTCGACATTGCTCTCTTCTGCCAATGACGTCCCCTTGATCAAGACTTGGAACTGGCTCTGTCCACCTTATGTACTCCTATGGGCCGTGTTCAACGTCTCGCGGAGGTCGAGGGCTGGTCCAAACGGTACGTTTCTTCATCACCTCTCTTTTYGCACCGGCACATAGCCACGGTAAATGTCACTCCAGAAGGCTCCAGAAGGCTCCACCGTGTTGATGGCAGGTGTCACCGGGATTGCTCCCAGCGCTGACTGGACAGCAACGCCAGGATAGGCGGATGGCTCAGGAACACAATCAGGCCCCTCCTGGCTCTTTGGCCCGGGGCTTTTCCCCATCCATCGTTGCTATCCCCACCCTTGTAGTCCCACCAGCAAAGTCCGGTCAAGCTCGCCCGTTGTTTGTTGGTCGCAGGATTGCTTTGGCTCATCTGCAACCTCTCCCCCGACTGCGTGACATACGGAGCAGCATCCTTGGCCAGATCCCAACCACTGCAGCCACATCTCGAGACTGTCATCTCAGGCGGCACACCATCTCTTTCGATCGCTACCGCAAGCTGAAATTTGGAAGGTGCGTCTCAACCGTATCCAAATTTGAAAGAGAGACTTATTGACCAATATGAAACAGAGATTCCTTCGGCTGCTCTGGTGGTCGTCTACGCCGACATCGCTCTCACTACAAATTCCAGTGAAGTACGAATCTACAACGCTCCCTCTCGACAGCACGGCTGCTGTCGGAAAGCGTTTGATGAGTGCCCCAAGTCTGGACGAATCGGAGAATAAGATCCCGTCGCAGCTACAAACGAGAAAAGCACAGTATCGACAGTCACGAAAGTACGACGCGAGTCCTGGCGTGCTTTAAGAGCAGCGAAAGGGCTCTATCAGAGTATTAAACTCACTTCCAACGGCGACTTGACAAAACCTAAAACACGCTCGGATGCCTTTGACACGCTATCCATTCACATTGGCTCGTCTCCCAACCCATCCACGCACCCTCATCCCCGCCATTTCCCTGTTGACAAACTACGCGCAGTCTGTGCGTACTCTCGTGCTGGCAATCCTAGTCGAAATGCTCATGAGAGGATGCGATATTCTTTAGCATTGGGAGTGCTGCGACGCGGCTTGCCATCCAAGTACTGGGCAGGGGAGCCCACTTCCTGAGCGTGAACGACGTTTACGGCCGGACATGATATCGGTATCTCAAGAGAGTTGCAAGGGACGTTGAAGGCCTGGAGGTGACGCCGTTGGATTTGGAGAACGTCGACGAGGAGTTGTCAGAGAGCACATTCGGGAGAGTACTATGGTACGTACTCTCAGCATTTGACGGTCTTCCTTAATCACCAACAGACGCGACTGTGACGTTCATGGAAGTGTCCCAAATCGCCTCAGTCACTCTTGTATGTCGACAACACCTTCGTCTTGCTGTTCTACTCGTCGCCGCTACCTTCTGGAGCCGACGTCGTGTTGCACTCGCTCCGGAAATATGTCGACGGCCATGCGGACGTTTAGATGGGTGCTGTCGCCCTCCCTCGATCATCGTCCGAGAAAAACACATGGTTCAAGGACAAGTTGTTTCCTCCCAAACACCACAGGGGGTCTCTAGTACATACGACTGCTCGCTTGCTTAACGCGGCGCAAAAACGTTGGGTTTACGTATGCGCCAACAAGTTGAACACTCAAGATCGCTATGCCCTTGAATTCTGATCCTCTAGTGGAGGAGTCGATGTAGCCCAAGCTCGAAGACAGCAAGAGGTATGACCTGGCGTGGGGGAGCCTCAGTGCGCATGCCAGGAGGTGGACTGAGGAGGATGCTCTGTTGCGGGATCTCCACTATGCCTTGTCGTCGTCACCTGAAGTCGGGCTCCGTTTCAGTGATATGATGTCGTTGAGACTCCCCACCCACTCACACGCTCGCTCTCTGCTTACCTCGCTTGCAATGGTCGAGACTCTCCCTGAGCACCCTGCAAGTACGACATATGCAGGTATTCCCAGGGAAGAGAGCGGCTTTGAGGATGACAGGCGCACTTGTCATGCTGAGTATTGGGGTTGAGGACGCCGAAGATCGGTCGGCGATGCAAGGCCGGCATTGGAGATGTCTGCTCGGCTCGAGAACGCTTAACAGAGGTCTAAGCAAGTCTAAATTATGAACGAACCAACTGCCAACTGGTAGCGATGTACGGATTTTAATGAATATTTCTGTTTTTTTCTGGTTCTGGCTTTGATAAGGTTCGAACAATAAACATGATAAGATTCGACTCGAAATGAGATAACGAGCTGTTTGCTTTAGGCTCCTACCTCACGGAGAGGTTGGCCCAACCTGGACGATATCATGTTCAGTGGGTAGTCATTATATTCTCGCGGAATCGTAGTATGAACCGAGTACGCTCATATTGATCGTGTCACTACTGCGGAGGCAAACTGGATACACAAGCGTCTTTGTATGTCTCCGGCAGTCACTCAGAAAAACTCAGCTTGGTGAATGTGGTTTTTGGTTTGACAGCAACGCGTTCATTGGCGATTGACAGACCCGTAATATTGCTCCCCCAAGCAGGGACAGAGAGAAGCGGTTCCATAAATTCTACACGATAGGGCCCAATACTATCACCAGCTCGAAACCATCGACGGGTTGGAGAACAACGCCCGTGGCAGCGACTGTAAGCCAGAGATCCGCTTCAGGTCGTCGCCCAAATGCCAAATGGAGAAGGCGCGACGGCATCAGCCCGTTGTTGGTTTGCTCTGAACCTCCATCTCCTCTCTC
>SDEE01000391.1:0-44880 GCA_004126415.1 Candolleomyces aberdarensis
AGCGCACTCCAATCATGGCGGTTTGCGACAGGATCCTTTTCCCAAAGGTCGAATTGCAGCAGTCCTCGGGAAAGTGGACTGTTCTTGAAGCTGGGATATACGCCAAACAAGCGAGTGAGGTTGGCACTTTCGTCCAGGGCTACGTAGTAGAGAAGTTCCGCGATCTGGACATTGAAGCTTCGCGATGCTTCGCTCCCATACTCGATTCCCAACAACGAGAGTGCTTCAGCAAATCCTTGCACCCCGATTTTGATGCCCCTGCTTCGGTTGGTTGAGGTTTCGGCTTCCTCGGTTGGTCCGATCGTTCGCGCTAACAAGCGGTTCATGTTAAAGATAACCTGTCGGATAACGTGCTCCATGATGGAAAAGTCAAAGCATCCATTCTGGCCGACATAGTTAGGCAGCATTATGAACGCTGAGGGACACACCGCAGTCTCTACCGGTGAGGCCCATTGTACAGCGTCGGTTTCGGGATTAGCTTGACAGATAGTTCCCAGGTGCTGTTCGTTGCTTTTATCTATACCCATCAAATCAGCATTTAAGGCAAAATTTCAAAAAGTTACGATTTTCACGCACAGTTCATGGAGTCTTTGAATAAAATAGACGGGCCTCCGGTCAAGAGCAAAGAATCGACGAGTACGTCCCATACTTTTCTAGCTTTCACTTTGCCTCGTCCGACTGTGCGCCCCTCCAAAAGCTTGTACTCTTCGTCGAAGTTTTGTCCACACAGACTTACGAGAGTGGGTGCTTCAGATGGGCAGAACAGAGTCCAATGGTCATCGTTGCGAACTCTTTCCATGCTGCATCAGGGAGTATAAACAAAACACGAACGGATGTCGCCGGCAGGAAAGGGTGCCCAATTCGAGCTGTCAGCGGTCAGAAATTGAAGTATTATTTGTTCACTTACAACAAATCGTTGACCACCACAGTACGCCTTACAACTTTGTCGTTCTTGGGATTTATTGCTTCTTGTCGTATCCCCTCAATAAAATCGAGAATTTCCGGATGCCACGGTTCAAGACATGCAGCAACGCTGACTTCCTTGTAATCACTGGATCGGTTTACCAAATCGGCAGTGGAATTAAGCAATTCCAAGAAGGGTTGAACACCTTCTCTTAATCCGCCACTGGCGGTCACTCTGCCCGAGTGCAATTTGGGATAACACGGAATCAGCTGCAGAACCCGGTCAATAGGGCGGGAAAGGACTCGCCCTTTGCAAGGCACGGACGATAATCCGAGACCGACGCTACCACCCCGTCTGTTTATTCGTGAAGCCAACAAAAGAGACAGGAAAATGTCGTCTTGTCGACCGCCGACCGGTAAAGAAAAGCAGGAGCTGAGCTGTGGCCAATACGAGCCACTGTTGAGTATGGTGACCGATGAATGAACATATTGCAATTGCGATAAAAGTTCGTAGGTATGCTCCACCGCATCCATGTCAGTGCCATGGAGAGCAAGAGCGGTCCTGAGGAAGAGATGCTGCGGGCGTTCGCAAAGCACTGGGCCTTGACGAAGGAGGTAGCATTGGGAGAGAACCTTGATGGACAAGCTAGAAAAAAATTAAAAATGAGCACGTTTGACTATCCTAGTCGGGGAAAAAGGTTTTAGTTCAGCACGTACTGTCCCAGAAGCTCGTCTCTCTTGGAGTCTATCATCCGATCTAAGATGTCCTTGTGCCGTAAAACCAGGTCTACAAAGTCTTCCGACAGAAGGCGTCCAGCCTTTCGAATTGCATCAGAGAACGCAGAGGGAGTTTGCCGGTACAGTAAGTCCAATTCTAAGTTGTTTGCAACAACTCCGTAGAACAGGTCGTGACTTTCCAAATCGGCCGCTGCTAATGCAGCAGCCTTCTACTAACAATTCAGGTTTGGTGCTCGTTCGACCAAAAAAAGTCGTACCTCGATAACGCTGGTTGCCACCACTGCGCCATTCCCCAAGTTTTCAACGGTAGCCGATGTAAGTCTGCTAAGACACGCCAGGCACATAGACGACCAAATTGTCGAGCAACCCCAGGAGTAGTGAGCTTCTTTAAGAGCAATAGTCCGGCAACCCTGACCTTTTCAGCATGTGCAGCTGCTGTTCAGGTTTGGTTTCAGTACCAAACGCCTGTAACGAAGGAATACGTTGTGAGAGCGGGGTGCACATGGATATGTGCGAAGGAAGACAAACTATTATAAGTCTCCTCTGCAACTGTGGGTTTGAAATTGCGAGAGTACTCGTTAGCACATGAACAAGAATCTCATCTCTTGAGGCGCATATGACCATGTACCTTTTCAAGGTCAAAGTCTTCGAACCATCTACAAGGCAATTAATGGGCCATCGATTGTTTTTGATGGAAATTTTCTCACCCGCCTGCAGAGAAACGCACATTACTCCTAATAGCAAACGGGGAAACAGCTGGTGGGCCTACCTCTTTTCTGCACCACAGATGCGCGTACCACATCCATTACACTTGCGATTTTTGGGGAATAACAAGACCAAGAGAAAATTGCCAGCCGCAGGAGGGGGGTTTCGCTGAAAGGGGCTTTTATAATGCCTTCGGTGCTGAGAGCAGGTTTCATGACTCGAGTGAAAGGGACCCCACTCTTTGCCGTATAGGGATGGGTTCGTGGCGCCGGCACGTCTATCACTGAAGCACCGAAATGCCCGACCAGGGAATGGACTAGCTGTGGCGTGGCACGGTGCCCATTAACTGTTGGTCCTAGGTGGCGCACCTGCGCTCAGGAACCGACCCCGGTTCGGTGCGGTGGCGTGGGCAAACCATCAAAAGCCGCTGTCCTGTTGCACAGCCCGGCACTCTATTTTAGCATAAATCGGCCTGCGCGGGGAAGCGAAACTTGTCATTTGCCCCAATACTTCCGTGCCATGGACCTCGTTCGCGTAATGGCCCCTTTCGAGCGGTTCCTTCTCAATTGCAAAGACGAGCTTCTTGACGACTTTCTCGATCGAATGGGAATCGTCGACATAGCCATATTCAAAGCTCTCAACACGAGGATCAGGTTGCTTGTAGATTGCTACGATCGGCGCACGTGGGATTTCCTCCGCTTTGTCGGGCTATACGTCCGCAGACCTGGATCTTTGCTCGCACTGTTGGATGGAAAAAGTGCGGTTCTGTTCGGCGAGGCGGTCCTTAGGTTCTTCTTAAGGTGCCCTTCTCCCCAGACCACACTCGACATATGCGCGAATGTGTCAAAGATTTACCACATTCAGAGGATGCTGGAAGACGATGGGTTCGATCTTCTCGTTCCTGAAGGGGCGCCCCCAATGCATCAGTCGATTCGCAATGTTATGCACAAGTCATATTATGAGGAAGTGGCATCTTGGGATCTGTCGGGAGAACGGACTCATCATGCCAGACCGCATCGCGGATATAGATACTACTACGTGAAAGGTCAAGGAACGACCGAGAGAACGATATCGTTGAGGCTGATCCGGTGCGAGCCTTACCGATTTGTTCTCCGGGCCGGTTTAAGTAAGATTTTGGTGAAGACTCCCTGTAATTATACTGATCTGTTTTTCTTGCCTTTGGCCAGGTCCGTTCACTTGCTTCATGTCAGGAGACAGGGCGGTCTCTCCCTTTGCACGGAGCACGTTCTTGTATTCCTTGGCGTACACCATGCCTGGAGCTCGGTGGGACAGCAATGCCCTCGAACGACGCACTCTTGCAATAGATGCATCTGACAGGACGCATCTATTTACTATTGTCTGCGGCCCCCCTCACGAAAAAGAAAGATTGGACGCAGGGGAAACAGGACCGCGTTTTTTGGGCGACCAACATTGTTGGGTTTTGACCCGCACTCGCCAAGGTTTGTAGTGGATAATCCGTCAGGTCCATGCCGTACGGCGTTTCCGTAAACTGATAATCAAGCCATAGATCCGCTGTGCACCTGCCAAACATACAGAGGACAGGCATTCGAAGTGATAGACTGGACCATGTTGCACGACTCGTCTGGTACATACCTTCGCGTTGCGGAGCCTTTTGTCTTAAGGCATGTGTTTTTCCCTACAGTTCTACTTCTCCTCGTGTCGCTCCGGAGACGATAATCACATCCGATCCTTCAATAAACCCTATGGCATTTCTTTGCGCTATGGAGACGCTGACATCCTTTTACTGTAGCTCCCAGTACATTCGATCTCAGCAAATTATTGCCCGTGGCGGAGTCCAGTCGCTTAAAAAGCCTGAGTAGCCAAGGGCGGTGCCCTGAATTCAGCAATACGTCAGGCTGCTTTCCCAACACAAGTCCTTGCACCGACTTTTTCTCGACGCCTTCCCCCCTAATTCAAGGACGACCGACGAGTCGTTCCCCTCGTTTAGTTATACTCTGTTTACCTTATGTGGCAATGCGCGATTTCTACAGCGAAGAGAAAAAGGCTTTGATGCCATTTTGCTGACTCTTATTATGTTAGTCTCAAAGTAAGGTAATTACGCGTGATCGTTGGATTGATGACGCTTGAGATTGCCTGATAGCGCTGATACAGTAGGCGCTGAGGGCCTCCTCCATTGCACCCAACTCACAAAAGGAAAGCCCAAAACCCATGCTACTGTATCATTGGCACTGGAGGAACAAGCAAAGGATGAAAAGCAGGGCCATAGGCTTGATATAGAGCTCTCCATAAGCGGTGAAGGTCATCACACTGACAATGAGGATTAACGCTGGGCATTTAGCTGCGTGCTTACGTATGCATGCATTAACTAACATGAAATCAAAATTCTTATACGCTCAATATAACGTCAGGGGTCTACAGCTACCCCTCCTCCATTGCCTTTTCCTTCTGGTCGGCAAATGCTTGAAAGGCACCTTGGGTCATGATGTTTGTGTCGACGTAGCGGAACAGCGTTCCGGCGCACTATTGAGAGAAAGAGACACGAGTTTCTCCATCTTGTATAGCGTGTTTGCATGGGTGAGAACGGCAGATGGGATAAAAATCAGGGATCCAGGCGGAAATTCAACCAACAGTTCCAACTCCTCGAGGACCAAATGGCCCCCAAGGGTGTGGTCAGAGTGCCCGAGGCTCTGTATGGCGCACCACCCAAAGGGACTGCATGAATGTGCATACGTTGGGCCCAAAATTGAATCAGCGGAGGTACATATGCCCTTCTCAAAGTTTTTCTGGAGGTGCTTGCTCTTTGCATCAACGGGTTGAGGTGGGCTTTGTAGTAGAGAAATAAGTCGGGGGCCCAGACGGAGAAGGCCGCTGAGGTACAGCCGAGGGGTGCAACGATAGTAGCTGGGTCAGATTAGTAAAGGTGACGGGTTGATGGTGAGTTTCTTTGGAGCTAAATATTTCAGACCGTCGGGTGTTTGCATCGCATCGAAAGCCCGTTCGCAAGATGCTTTGAACGTAGGGTCTTCCTTTGGCTTGCCAACGACGGCAGAAAACACCCGGTTAGTACTGGGGTCAGCGATTGGGATTGCTTTGCTATATAGCGCATTGATTTTGTTCAGTTCCCTACGCCGTCAAAGAGAGTATGAGACGTACCGCCATTTTTCAGAATCCTGTAGCCAAGGCTCTTGTAGTGCTGTACCGTATGAACGCTAGGCTTGTGTTGAGTTCATCGGCCGTCGAGCGGGACAAGCAGATGGGAAACGGACGTACTGCGAATGAAACGTCGCCCAATTTGTGACAGAAAATGCCACGTACAGCTGAGAGCGGCTGGATCCTCCACGACCCCTGGTACGAGCTCAAGCTTCGGGACCAGCACGCTATAGTGAGATGGGGAAGATGTTCGCCTTTGAGGGATGAAAGAAAGGCTGAGGGGGATTTCGTTGAAAAGGAAATGGCGTTAATGTGCAAAAATGGCTTGCGGCTTCAATAAAGAAAACAGGGGCGCGATCGTCAATACGTGCTGGGCGTTTCGACACTCACGTGATTCGACAGAGACCGCGTTCCTCGTTGAATTTTGAATATCCAAGCTCATTTTCTCTGTGTTCCACCTGTTGCGTAGGCCAACTTCCATGGGCGAGCTTCAGGGAGATGATCTCGAATCACCGCGTCGGATACCCCTCTTGCTCTTTCTGAGCCACGAAAAATGGACGTTACGGCCGTTTCACCCCAAGCACAGTTGTCTCTTCACTGGCGTTACCTGTCATCAAGAAAAAATCAAACCAGAAAGCTTTCGCTCAAGCAGACACGTTATACCATCCTAACACAGAGGTTGGCTGCACGACGGACGAGTACGTGGCTCAGCATCCATTGAACGGCGCCGTTGCCTTCGAGATCAGCCATGCCGGAGGCGAAATGGACGACCTTCTCTGGTAGTACCATGCAGTCGATTCCGCCGAAGAGACTAATAAGTGAGCTCCGTTTGCATCCACCGCCTCACGTACTCAACGCCGGTTGTAGCCTACCGTCGCGCCGTCGTACGAAACGCGACGCTCAGACACGACGCGGTCAACAGGCTCACCAAAACGCAGCATTTGACTTACCAACGGCATCTATGGTACGGTGGTATATGCTTGGGATGCAACGCTTGGTCCTCTTGACCTCGAATCTGCATCCCCAGATTCCCCCTCAGAAGATGCATAGGGCACATCTGCCGTTCCAGTCCTAAAACATGCAGTAAATGGGCATCTCGGTCGCTACTTGACCGAAGCTAACTGGGTACGGCTACAGGAACTCACGAGTTCGAGGAAATTTATAGTATTCACATTATGTACGGTTTTTCTAATACTTCCTTAACCAGATTGAAGTACCCCCTCGCCGTGGGCAAAGCATTGGTCGAGGCATTTGGAAGCGTTGTCGGCGGGGGCTACGTCTCCTTCTTTGGATGTACAAGTAGGCATCATCGTCCTGACGGTACCCTATCAACTACCTGGGTAGTGGTTGTTCCTCCGCGTAATCCTGCTTTCCCACACCTTGAGATAGGCTCAGAATAAGGAAAACCCGAACCACAACAGCCCCTTCGATAATGTTCGCAATTTGGCAAAATCCTGCGCCGGAGAAGGTCAACTTGTCAAATCAAGCTTTGCGATATTTGAGGGTCGACCCGAAGTAACGCAAGGTGCGACTTGAACCATGACAATTTGCCCATACATCGCACATCCATGAGCTCGATGGAAAAGCCCGGCCTGCACGCGGACCGAGCAGCACTGAGACCCGCGGAGAAGCTTTCTCAGAGCAAGTCTCACCCTCTTTAAAAGATTAAGAGAAAGTTCATTGCACGCGGGCTACTACAGTGACTAGAAAGTAGGAACTGATAGAGGACAGGGAGGGAGCCAATCCTGCGCTGGAACATTTGTGTTCGGAGGGAGGATGCGGACCCCGCGTAAAATACTGTAGGGGAGGCGTCAACAGTGGGGTCGGCAGGGGATATTTACGCGGTGGTAGTCATGGCCAGCGAGTGTCTCGGCCAAAAGGGTTGACCAAGACACCTGCATCAAAAGGCTCAATGGCGCAGGGTTACAACAAGGGCATGGCTATTTGGGACTGTAGGGAATGCTGCAGAATGACAGGTCAGAAAAAAAAGAACGCCAACGCCCGTGACTACCCACTTCTCTCCTTGAAATGTGTTGATTTCCGAGCACAAGCAAGTTCATACATCATAAAGATAAAACAGTTCCGTCGGTTTTCAGAGGGCAGACGACAAAGCAAGACTTGTAACCAAAAAACCCGGTTTCAATCGTGCGGATATGACAGTGGCTACTTCCAGCGGCCAGATAAAAATGAAACCTTGTCCATTAAATAGGGCAGAAAAGGGTCTTTTCCAGCTTAAGGCAGGCGTGATATCATTCGCTTACACATTACGCGGTAAGATTACGCGCATTTAGGTGACCGACAGAAAAGGAAACGCAGGAGCCCATTTAGAGAGTATCTCGTCCGAAATGGCCGCCGATACGCGGTACATTCCCACTGCGCTCTCTCCGTTATTCTATACCATGCTATCTAGATAACACTTGTGTAACATATCACTTTTATATTAAATATGGCGTTTCATTCGTAGATGCCGCAATGTACTACTTTCGACGTTTTTGAAACACAAACAATCGTACAAAGAGCCGGCTACAATAGGTACAACTGTTCCCGGGAAAATTCAAGAAACAAACGTATCTTGTACGCTTCTCAATAGGCAAGGTTCAAGAAATTAGTCTGAAATGTCATCTTGTATCCAACGTCGCTTTCTGAGAATCGGTTCAGATATCTGGTTCGGTTTCGAGGATAAGAAGCCTGCCACTTACCAATAGTCCCCTGCTAGTTCGTTCTGAAAAACGTCCCCGCCCGGGAACATCCTCCTCAAGTCCTCCATCATAGAAAGGTCGTACACGTGTTCGATTTGTTCGATATTGTCGTACAAAACGAACGGACAAACTTCCGCGCCAGATCCACTGGTTTTCACAAGCATTCAGAGAGGACAACGATAATGAACGAGTTTAAACAGACCTAGCCTCAACGTTAAAGAACGAGTTAGCGATATCGTTTCCGGAACAAGCAGGCTCGATTTCTCCATCGATCTCCGGGCTGTATTGCGGAATATATGGCGTAACGGCGCTGGACAAGTCACCCATGTGCCCGGCCGACGCTATTATTTAGGACACCATGAGCCAACGAACGATCAGGGCAATTAATACATACCGTCGCCCAATGTGAATCCTTTCAGCGATTCGTCTTCACCAAGATTGCAAGGAGTACGGGGCTTCTCCATGGACGGCATGATTTCACCGGTTTCAGAACCTTTTGACTCTCCGTCGGTGGTCTCATGACGTTGTTGATTGTCTGGCGTAATGTCATTGGGTGAGCCCCCCATACGTGCAGATGACGTTCCTAGGAAGAGCACAATAAGTAAAGGTACAGGCAAAGCAATTGATGTGTACCGCTGCCCGATGCCAGGACTCTGAGAGGTTCCGCTTCGCCGAAATGGGAAGCGACGTAGGGCCCGTCCACGGAGTCAATTGAACCACTGAGGTTAGGCACCGACTTAGTCCTAGAAGTTCCCTGCTTCTCGTTGGGTCTGTTATATACCACATCGGACATTCGCGTGTGTTTGGTTCGAGTAGGACCCCCGGTTCCGGCAAGACAAAGGTCGGTGCCTGACGACAATTACAAAAGTCAGTTTCGGTGCCACGAACGTGTCGAGAAATAGGACAAGGGTCGGTGGGGGTACTTACCGTGTAATTGTTTGAAAAATCGTACCTGGGAGGATTTCATGCCGGCCACAGAGAACACGCTCGTATTGCTCTTATAAGGGTTATCATTTTTAGTCCACGGCGTCCTGTTGGGCATATCGGCGAACGTTCGCGCTTCTGGGAAAGAATACTCTTCTGCGTGAAAGTCTGCAACTACGTTTTTGGTTTCCGAAGTCCAGGAGCACTATACCGCAGCAGTTATAGGAACGAAAGAAAGTCAGACCCCCACATTAAGTTGGAACAGACAGACGCACCTCGGCGTGACATGCCGCGCACAAAGCGCAAAAGTTGTTCAACTCGGGGCCCCAGCACTTGTGAAGAACAAATAAGCAAAATAAGCATACGAGAAGGTGCGATATTACTCACCTGCAAATTGTCTTTTCGGCACGCCTGACAAACCGGGGGCGGGTTTTGACGTGTTCCGTAGTCAACGTTGACGCCGCGCAAAAAAGATTCAGGCTCCCTGAGGGCGAGCGTTAGCGAAACGAAGTATGGAGACGAGAATTGGGCAACATTTTTGCCCTTCCAGTCTGCACGAACACAAACGGCTGATGCACCTTAAAGGGGAGACTCACACGGARGGAGACGAGCTTGTCTCAGCCGAAAAAAAATTGCTGATGTTCTCGACGAGGTTCGTYGTTGTTCGCCCAGAATYGCGGGACCATGATGATAGCAAGCAGTGGGCACYGTGRAAGGGGCGATGGATCAGCTTGTYGGTTAAGAAGCACTCAACGACTTCTTTAGGAAATCCATAGTTTCTATATTCACAAACGGGTCCGGACATTCTGTTAGTCGCCGTGTTCGTGGACAGCGTTGACACGTCTGGCGCGAACTGTCACATAYGAAGCTAGACGATGCCCTAGAACACATCAGCATTGATTGCAAGGAAGATTCCTCGCAGATYGTGTCTTTCACGCACCTATASGACAATGGGTGGCAATTCTTGCGGCCGTGATCCCRACGACGAGCTTTGTTTTGTTATATTTTCCCAATAAACGGGGATGACATTTTATTTATGCCTTGTGCGGTGCCTGGCACGAAGCGCACATGGCGAAGCTGTCTTTACATTTGGCGCCCAGGCGTTGGAAAAGCGCATTTTTTGGTCGACAGTAGGGRAAAAAACGGGATGAAGAATGTACGAGGTATGGCAGCACCTGTTGCGCATAAWGTTTTCCTCGATGAACAATCGATCCGCCTGTAGTTGAATTTTCCACCCATATTTACCCTCCCCTTACGGGGCGTAATGGTCTTGTTCCATTGCACCTATGTTGCTTCGTCGTTTAGCAAGACCGACAGTGCCCTTTCAGGAAAGGATTTTTCACCCAATACCTGAAAGCTGCAAACCTGATAGTGCAGAGTTAGAGTATTAAAGTGGGGCAGCGCAAGGCGCGAGATATCATCTCGCCACAGCTGAGACTTACCTTGTTAACCGCGTAAGCTGCTTCCGCCTCGCTTCTCGTTCTGCTCGCAGCCCTTTCAGTGCGTTATAAGATGCCTGTTCCGAACACCTGGTATCACATCCTACATCTATCGGGGGCTTGGACGGCTAGAGCTTTCGCCCTGACCGGGTACCTGTTTGAATGACATTGCAAATCACGAACAAACGACACTTATCGCTGCCGCCCCGCTCGTGCACCCTTCAGCACGCCTGTCATGTCTGACTGTCCGTTACTGACTTCGCACTCGCCTTGGGCAGTTGTCCTACATCAGAGTGTTGGGTCATGCTGTGACAGTTTGCATATCTTTGATCACTCTTGCTGATGGGAATCGTGTTGAGCGCGAGGCACCGCAGACTCTTAATTTGCCCTGCCCGGGGTATTCCCCCCCTCCGTCCTTCTCTCCATGTTCTCATCGCTCTTCCTTCTCCGTGTATTACCGGACTCACTAGCTCGGCACAGCGACTCCTTTTGATTGGCAGAAGTGACCCCGCTTATCGAGGTTTGTCCTGGCGGTCACGGCGCTCAACTAGTGCAAGTAACTAAATTTTTCTATCAGAGAAGTGCGCGTATAGTCAGTATACTCGTACCTTTAGAGCCCTATTGGTTCATACAACCCTCGGTGTAGCACCATTTCCCGACTTTTTCCTCCTTTCGATGAGTAGCAATTGGAGGAACGGTAGCGAAAACGGTGTTTACGAAGGTCAGCAATTGGGAGCACAGAAAGATCGTCAATGCGGTGGGATTTTGTCATAGATAGATATGGGCGCTACAATGTAACAATGATCCTATTAGTAGCATAACACCGAGCAAAGTAGATTTGAGAAGATGATATCCATAGCAGTGCAGATAACACCTGTCAGTTAACAGCAACAATGCTAAGGTGATGGGTGGGGAAGCAGATCCCACCTTCAACTGAGTGCCATGGAGGGACAAAGAACTTTATCGACAATAAATAGTGCAGGACGCAAAGAGAAGCAGTAAACCAGTGAGCAGCGAGGACTCGGTGCTCCGGAACGGAACTTCGTGCGGTTTGGGATTACGTCATTCAAACATTCTCTTTACGGGGAAAACTCAGTAGCATAGCGTTAGTGTGTGCCCCTTCGAACACGTCACCAGCATAAAATACCAACTACGATGGAAATGACTTCGCATGGCTCACAGAAAACCAAAGCTGTTTCGACAAAAACGTAATGTCAGGAGGAGTTCCATCCATCGAGTGAACTTCCACTCCGCAAATGACACCCGCTCACAAGGACGTCGTCGATTGTTTTTCTTCAAATTAGCGAACAAGATCAAGGCAAGCAGTCGAATACTCAATAAGACGTTAGGAAAAGTCGTCATCGCCACAAACGTGCGAGTGGCCAGGTGTGCCCGGACGGGCCATTACTATCCAAATTCACCGACATCGGCTGTGCCCTTAGCGCTGATAGATTATGAGTATGAGCGCGTTGCCCTAACAAAGCCAAACTCTCTACCGTACTCAACCTCTACCACAATGAGCATCCGTGGTCCACGAAAGGGCGAAAACTACGAGCTCAGCGTCGACCTCAACAGTGAATACAGGGATAAGCGTAAAGATGCTATCAAGCGCGTTATCGCGTCGATGACCGTTGGCAAGGGTCAGTCGTCAATCTTGTCTTCCCTTGCCCCCAGCTTACCTGATGCCTCCTMCCCTGCTCTTCATCCTATGCTGGTATATCGTCGCTCGTCTGTGCCGGGGCATGACAACCAGATGTCAGCGGTCTCTTCCCTGACGTCCTCAAAAACATGCAAACCGACGACCTCGAGCAAAAAAAGCTGGTCTACCTCTACCTGATGAACTACGCCAAGACCCAACCGGAGCTCGTCATCCTCGCAGTGAACACCTTCGTCAAAGACTCTGACGACCCCAATCCTCTCGTCCGGGCGCTCGCTATCAGGACTATGGGCTGCCTGCGAGCGGAGAAGATCATCGATTATCTCTGTGATCCGTTGCAGAAGGCGTTGAGGGACGAGAACCCCTACGTGAGGAAGACGGCGGCGCTGTGCGTTGCAAAACTGTATGATTTGAAGCCAGAGTTGGTTATTGAGAATGGGTTTTTGGAGCAGTTGCATGAGATGATCTCGATTCGAATCCTATGGTGAGTACGAGGGCCTCCTCCTCATTCCATCATTGCAAACATGCTGACTGACTGATGTCTTTCGCTCGCAGGTGGTAGCCAACACCGTAGCAGCTCTAACCGACATCCACATCTCATCTACCTCCTCCCTACCCTCGACCTCCTCCCCAGACCCCTCCAACCCCCGCCCGATACAATCTCTCCAGCCGTCTTCAACATCACCCCCGCCATCCTCAACAAGCTCCTCGTCGCTCTTAACGAGTGTTCAGAATGGGGCCGTGTAGCCGTCTTGAACGCTCTAGCACGCTACCACGCCGTAGACGACAAAGAATCCGAACACATCTGCGAGCGCGTCGTACCCCAATTCCAGCACGTCAACGGATCCGTCGTCCTCGCCGCCGTGAAGGTGGTCATGATACACCTCCGGAACGTGCACAGAGAGGAATTGATCAAGTCCCTCATTAGGAAGATGGCTCCGCCCCTGGTGACCCTCCTTAGCAGCCCGCCCGAGGTTCAGTGGGTCGCGCTGAGGAATATCAATCTGTTGCTGCAGAAGAGGCCCGAGTTACTGTCGAGCGAGATTAGGGTGTTCTTTTGCAAGTATAATGATCCGCTTTATGTTAAAGTGGAGAAGGTGGATATTATGGTGAGGTTGGGGAATGACAGGAATGTGGATGCGTTGTTGAGCGAGTTGAAAGAGTGAGTGTATTTCTTCCAACGTTTATTCCATCGTGCTAACGATAACGACAACAGGTACGCCTCGGAGGTGGACGTTGACTTTGTACGCAAGAGTGTAAAGGCAATCGGCCAGACTGCGGTGAAGATCGAAGAGGCTGCCGAGAAATGCGTCAACGTCCTACTGGAGCTCATCGCCACAAGGGTGAGCTACGTCGTCCAAGAGGCTATTGTTGTCATGAAGGTACAGTACACCCTCACACCTCTCCCCGCCAAACCAAATAAACTTATTTTTATACAGGACATCTTCCGCAAATACCCCTCCACCTACGAAGGTGTCATCCCCACCCTCTGTGCCAACCTCGACGAACTAGACGAACCAGAAGCTAAAGCCTCCTTGATCTGGATTATCGGCGAATACGCCAACAAAATCGACAACGCGGACGACCTCCTCACCCTCTTCGTCGACTCCTTCACCGAAGAATCCTATCCCGTTCAACTACAAGTCCTCACGGCCGTTGTCAAGCTCTTCCTCAAAAGTGGCGGGGAGGGCGGCGGAGACCGCGGGAGGCGAGCACAAGTTGTCGTACAGCGGGTGTTGCAGGTGGCCACACGCGAATGTGATAGTCCCGACGTGAGGGATCGAGCGTATATTTACTGGAGGTTGTTGAGTATGGATCCGGGCGCTGCGAAGAGCGTCGTCCTAAGCCATCGCCCACCGATTTCCATCCCGAGGACAACGGTGGCGCCTGCGGTGTTGGATGAGTTGATTGGGGAGGTTGGGAGTTTGGCCAGTGCTTATCATAAGCCTGAGGAAACGTTCGTGGGCAAGGGTCGTGTGGGTGCGGATGCGTTGCAGCAGAAGGGCGTCGTGCCGCCTCCAAGTGCGGGTTTGGAGGATGATTTGACGACCAGGAAGGCGTTGCAGACTGTTGCTGCTGGGCAGCAGTCGGAGAACCTTTTGTGGGTATCCCTCTCCTTGACTTTCATCCTCTTTTCGATGACTTAACTTACACTTTGAACAGGGACTTCGACGACGGTCCATCAACCGATACCTCCTCAGGAGGTCTAGGTGGCCTCTCAAACCTAACACTCCAACAACCAGCCGCGGCGAACCTTCTCGCAGGTACCAGCAGCAACCCACTAGACGATCTCGTATCGATATTCGGGAACGTGTCGATGGAGCCGTCACAGCCCTCTGCGAACCCTGCAGGACCCTTCGGTGGGTCGGGTGCTGGGATGGGGTTGGGCTTTGGAGGGCTGACGCCGGCGCCTGCTGCTCCTGCACAAGCTACTCAGCAACCACAACAACAGCAGGGTGGCCAGGAAGATCTTTTAGGGTTGTTTTAAGTCGTTGAATTAGAGGGCCTTTCACTGTTTAATTATAATTCTAGTCGTTCGATAACGAGGATCGGTTCTGGCAATTTCATTTTAGTTTGATCTCAGGGGCGATGTTAGCAGTTGATAAACGTTTCGTCTTAAGCTTTACGCGGGTCCTCCAATGGTTGTCACAGGATAACTAGAGAAGGGTCCTGTTCACTCCGAATTGCGCTGCAGGAATTTTGTGGTGAAGAGGGAATTCGAGAAAAGCCTACCCTTGGCCCCTTGGCTCCTCCTTGAACTTATGAGGAAGATAGCCAAGCCTTACGAAACTAACGCGCTCCAGGCTGACCTAGCCTATATGTGTGTAGGTTTAGGAAAGCGCACTGAGTGGAATCGTTTCCGCAAGTACGAGGCGAAGCCAAAATGGAGCCTATGGGTGGCTAGCGCGGAATAAGAAATATGCCTCCGCGATGCCGAAAGGCCCGTTTCGATCGTCCAGGGACACCCAGACTAAGGGAGACGTGTGTGTAACTGAGTTGTCATTGACGTAGAGGAAGAGTCATGTATAGGAACAGAGACAAGAATTCTTCATCCTAAATTCCCAACGGAAGAGAACTAAAAATCAGCGGGCGGTAGTCAGAGTCAAAATCGGGAACTGAGAGGCTAGAACATACATACGGGAGGCCGTTGACTGCTTACTGCTTCTTGGCAGCGTTCTTCTCGAGCTCGGCTTCCTGTGCCTTCAGGTTCTCGAGTTCGGCGTTCTTGGAGTCAATCTAGAGAAGGTAAAGAATGGCGGTCAGAGGCTATGTTGTGGAAAGGGAAGGGGAGGTGCTCGAATGAACGAACCTGCGCCCTCAGCTTCGCGAGCTGTTCGGCCTCGTGCTTGTGCACGTATTGGTCTGGAAACAACCGGGAAAGGTGAGGAGACCTGCGTGTCAGAAATATGATATGGCGTTGGAAAGCGTACCTTCGTGGGCNTTTTTCCTTCTTGCTACAATTCGTAAGATAAAATCAGTCTCCAGAATGAAAAAGAACAGAAAAAACACACTTGAAGCCCCTGCTCTCGGCGACGCTTCCTTCACTCCTTCCAACAGTGTACGCCCTCGCCGCGACGGGGACACGGCTGACAACACGGCGGGCAGCAACAGTGCGCAAAGCAAGCATTCTGGTTATCGAGATGATGGTGGTAGTAGAGGTAGAAGAGAGATGAATCTATGCAAAACACGAGAACAAATTCTAGACTCTTTTCCTTGACTGAACGAACGGCTAGCCGTATGATGACAATGCACGGCCAGCCAATAGGAGCGTCCCGGAAGGTCCCGTTTGTGTCACACTTGTACTCTTATTCCCACGCTCCCGAAGGCATCCAACTTTTACCTGCTGTCCGTCGTCGTTGTCGTCAAGCCCTACCACTCCAAACATGTCCTCCATCCTTAGAATCGCCGTGAGTGCATATTCGTATATTCGTTTCACTTCGTGGAAGCTTAACGACGAAATTATATCGTAGGCCCGACAAGTCCAGGTCACCTCCCGACGCGGGTTCGCCTCCTCCGCTGTCGCTCGCAAGGGTAGGCTTTTCACCAGCCCTTCAGCTTCCAAACGTTTCTGACCTCCCGTTCTACAAAGACCTCGTCCAGGACCTCTACCTCCGCGAAATCAAGGCATACGCCCCCGCCCCGGCAGCCAAGGACGCCCACGTCGGTGCTGTCAAGTCCTTTGCCCTCCCTCCTACACCCAAAGCACCTTCCCTCCCGGCCGACCTTGCAGCTGAGCTCTCAGCATACGACGCTGTTGAACCTACCATTGCTGCTGCCCCCTCGACATCTGCTGCTGCTACCGAGGCCGCCGAGTCGAATGGTGCTGCTGATGCCGAGGCTTTCTTGGGCTTCTTGGAGCAGGACGTTGTCAAGCCCGTCCACCACCACTAAACGGACTACACCCACCTTCACCATTCGCGGGATGTATGGGGAGTGTTGTTGCTGAATAGAGATGTCGGCGAAGAACCATACGGGAGGAATGTGTGGATAGAGAGTGTACATGCAAACCTTCCTTTGGCAAAATATCATCATACGTTTCTTCCGGCCTAAGATTTGGGGACCATCCTAGCTTTCGTGGCTGTAGCCTGGATAGTACGGTCAAGCTCGCTGTCGACGTGCGCCATTGTACGTCCCGTTTCCTGGTGTGGTCATTGGCATGCGAGAACCGGCTTCATACCAATGCCAGGTTCTACTCGGTGAGTATAGCCATATGATTACAGTTTTAGGGGTGTGTGAGGACAACCCCTTCCTTCCTATATTGCTCCTGGATCAGGGTAATTGAATGTTGGCTCTGGGTTCAAGCTCACGGAGCTGGCGAGACGAGAATCATCTGACACCAGTTGATCGCGGTGGACCTAGCATCGTCGCTCCTCAAGGCAACGGTGTACGCCTTGTGGCAAAAACACAAGCTGCTCTCGACCTGTGATGAAATTTAATCTGTGGGTGTATCATGTTTGGTTTGGTCGTATGTGCAGGTTTCTGCCGCATCGGAGAGCTTCTGGTGTGCGAGCACTGGGGTATCAGGCTAGACCCGCCTCGTTTTCTTGGGGAAGGTTGGGAGGAGGTATGTTCTTAATTTCTCACACCTGGCGGGGTTGAATTTAACCCTTGTATCACAGTCGTCCCTGGCCTCGCTGTACTTGTGGACAGGGACGCGTTCTGCATCAGGCCAAAAGAGCATAGAATGTACCTACGGAGGCCAGACTTACTGCAATGTGTGAGCACTTGATCAGCTGGTCTTGAGACTCTTCATCGTTCATCACTTACATTTTTTTCACCATTCAATCGACATCTCCTCTCGTGATTGAACAAGACAACTTGGAGCGCGCGATAGGACTGTTGGGTACTGCTTGAAGGATGACGCCTCCCGCTCGCTCATGTCGTTCCGCGTCCTACAATAGGCAGCATTGAATATATTTTGTCATGCAATGTGCAAACTTTGAGGACCCATCATAAAAGGGAGGGTATCTACTAATACAGAGCAGCAAATAGTAATTAATAAAGGCCACTGTATATTGAGCGTGATTGGGAGTATCCTGATTCCTATGCGAGTCAATCTAAGCCCTAGATTCGGTTGCAAGTAAAGCGTGCATGGGGACCTGTAGTACAACGGAATTCCTTGGGTACATCTACGTTCAACGTCCTATCGAGAAGACTCCTCAGACTCTGCAGTAGTCGCAGAAGGTCCGCCTGGTGTGGGTTCCTCCCAAGCGGGAGGTGCGCGTAGCCATTCCCATGTCCAACCGTCATCATTGTCACTGTTTTTCTGACCCCTATTCGCTTCTCCGAGACCCTCGACACCAAGGAGGCTTTCTAGCACGCCTACATGTGACACATATTCTCCACCTGGTGGCAGAGGATGATCGTTAGTGAATTGGCCGACGCGGAAGAAAGGGACCCGAGCTTCGCTGAGCTCTTTGAAAAATCCCCTCGATTCCTTGAGATTGGACTCGGCTGACCTCGCCCTGCCGACGGCCTCTTCGTCGTCGCAAACTTCATCCCATCCCGTCGTCGCAACGACGACTTTGTTCAGTTCGCCCTCACACAGCCGATTAAAAATCCTCGTTTTTTTCGGAGAGATCCGTGCATAGCCTTTACTATTCGAAAGAATGTTGTGGAGAAAGATAATGCCCGAAATTGACCTTCTCTCGTCGGACCTTGTTTTAATTTATCTTAGCTCGATGTCCCTGGCTGACGGAAGGCGAATTACTCACCCTATAGGATTGAGGTATTGGGAAACCATCTGCAGGATATCGATATGCGGTCTTGCACCAGCTTCACCGCTGTCGTTGAACCCCGGGGTATCGACGAAGGATAGTTTTATTTTATTTTCGGTCTCGTAGGTAAATTCTTCGATAGTTCCAGTGCAAGCATACGTTCCATCGCTGACGAGAGCTTCGTCTTTCCCACGAATAGAGTTGATGAACTGGAGAGACAAGATTGGTGAGCGCTTCGATCTACAAGACACAGAGATTCACGAATAAATCACTGACCGACGATTTACCAGCCCCGACCACCCCCATGATGCTACAACGGGGTCTGTCAATAGCTACTCATGGAAGGGAGAGGTAAAGAAAAGACTAACACAATCACGCCATCTGAACCTTTCTTTCCGTGACGGAACAAGCGTTCCACTATTGCCTTGGGCGGCTGAAACTGATTCCCGGGTGGTTGAGGAGTTTGATCACTGAAAAAACCAGTGCGAAGAAAGGTCATACGCGTGTTTCCATTGGCACGTTCCTGTGAGGGGCCATCACGGTCGGGCTCAAGTTCAATAAGAGCCTCTTCTACTCTCTTAGCAGCCTCGATGGCCTCAGTGTCCCCACACACTTCATCCCACCGCGTTGTAGAGACGAGAACATTCTTCATGTTCGCATCTTTAGACATTTCCTCGAAGGGTATCATGCAACTCTCGGCGGCGCTCCTTGGAAGAGCTGATGTAATACTATGGAGGAGAATTACCCCTGAAATATCGATTTTTTCATTCCATCTGCTTCACAGTTCAGAGTCTGTCCGGCAAACAGTGAGAATTGCGTACCGAGTATTTCGATAGTCTGCAATCATGCGCGAAACGTCTTCAAAGGTCTTGAAACCTTTGTCGTGACCGTGGAAGCCTGGTGTATCAGCCAAAATCACCTTCGACTCCTCCGAACGGTCATAAATATATTCCACCACATGCGTCGTGCATATCTCGCCGTCTCCGACAGGAGCAACAGACTTTCCAAGTACGCGGTTGATAAACTAAACCGCCAATTAGATTCAAGGCAGACTACCCCGGACAAGATAAGTACCGTTGATTTACCAGAACCAACCTCCCCTATGAGTCTGCAAGGGATATAATTTGATTGAGACGTCTCCGAGATAAAAGGAAATCACTGACATTACGATACTGATTGTTCCAAGTAGGTTTTCTACCAAAGCCTTCGGCGAACGGTACAGGCTTCCTAACTGCTGGGATATGGATGAATCAGGCTCGCCGCTGCTGAAATGTCCAGTGCGAAAAAATGGAACAAGTTCATCGCTGAGTTGCCCCAGGAATCCGTACGAAGAATTCTCAAGCCTTTGTTGAGTTTCGACGAAACCTTCAAGGGACGTTCGATCATATGCTTGGTCCCATCGTGTGGTCACCACAGCGACATGGTTCAACAGCTCGCTGCCGCATAACCGTCGGAATGTTTTCAACTTTTTGTGAGAACGACCCCCANGTTTCATCTAGTGCGATATCATGGAGCAAGATGACCCCCGCGATTTTGCATTCCCTGCCAAACCTTTGCTATCGGTCAATCGCAAATCGAGCAAAAGAAACCAGCCGCTGAGGTGACTCACCTGGTCAATATAAACTGCTCAATGGTGTCCAAAACGTTCACGTCCGCTTCAAGGTCCGAATCATAATCGTTGAATCCAGGTGTGTCCACTAGAAAAATGTCTATGCAACCTGATACCTTGAAAGCAAACTCTTTTGCAACCGTGGTACATGCGGTGATACCATCCTCAACAGCGGCATCATCTCGACCAAGGACAGAGTTAATGAACTGCAAAAAACTTTCAGCACTCTGGCATAGAACTTATTCAGATGCGAGTGCATACCGAAGACTTCCCAGCTCGAGTTTCGCCCATAACACTGCGGAGGACGCGTTATTACCCGGTGGGTTTCTCGGTGTCTAGAAGGGAAAAGAACAGAACGTACAGCATTACTCGAACATCGTCTGGACTTGTCATGATCTGAGTGTGATCCAGGCCCAGCAGGCTCTCCACCACGGCTCTTGGCCATTGGTAGCGTTCATCCTTGGGCAGATCGTTCTCGCTGAAGAAACCAGTTCGCCAAAAAGGCACCCGTGCACCACGAAGGTCTTTCCAGAGCTGATCGGATTCAACCAATCTTCGTTCCGCTTCCACGCCGCTTTCGGTGTCGTCGACTTCATCCCATCGGGTCGTGACAACGACGACGTTTGCCATTTCGTCATTTCCACAAAGGCGTTTAAGCATCCTGATGTAATAACGGGAATTTCTGTTTCCAAACTTCTCGGCTTCCCCTGCGATGCTGTGGAGGAGGATCACACCCGAGAAGCTGTCCCGTCCTCTGGAGCGAATCAACGATCCCACTCTTTCCCTAGAAACTCGTGCTACCCACTGTGATTGAGGAAATTTTGCTATTTCACGAGCTATATCTTCGTCCGAGTTGGCATTTTCTTCGAACCCGCCAAAGCCGGGGGTATCTAAGAGTATCACCTGGACACCATCTGGGCGCTCATAGGCAAATGGTTCGACTTCTCTCCCAGAGCCAAATAGGCTGTTGACGACAAGAGCTGCATCCGAACCACGAACAGAGTTGATGAACTGAAGGTCTCAAGATCACCATGTTTCCCGCTGCGTACCACGCATAAAAACATACCGAGGACTTTCCAGCGCCAACAGTGCCGATGATCCTGCCAAGCGTTCAGCATCTGAGTGCGGTAGTTTGAAAGCCAGATAAGGCACAGACGCGACAAGCTTCACATCTTCGTTGCAATCCGTCATGATGGTGAGTACTATGGAGAGTGCTGAGGCGGTAGGAGCCTGCTGCAAAATTGCTATAGTCGTATGCGGGGAGGCTGAAGACAAATTGAAAGAGCTGAAGTCGGTTTGCATCTATTTGTTCGCTTTCAAAGGTTAAGTTCATCTCTCCCACGTCCACTCAGTACGCGTTGCTCCATGTCCTCCTTCGCCAGGCCATCCCAGTCCAGCGCCATGGACGGCTTTGTTCTCCACGACGCTCTATTGAAATTCGTCTTCCCTGTATGATATTCTGCGGCCTTCAACGCTTTGGGTGTACCTCCAGCGACATCAGAGGATTCACCTGCTACCAATTCGGTCTGCAGACACCTTGTAAGGAATCTCGTCCTCTACCAACCTGCCGGATGGATGCTCATTTTACTGCGTAGAAATACTCACCCCGATCTCACCCCGTTCCCGAACTTCCCCCTGCCCCTTCTGCGGTATCGGCGAACTCAGGTACGCCTATTACTAGCTTATCTGTTCTGGACTATTACCAATATGAGTCTCGTAAAGTGACCTGGCAAAATCGTCTCCAACCTATGCGCAGCCCTGCGTAGAACGCAAAGCTGTCTGACCCCCGTCTTTCCACCCACAGACAAGCTGGAGGACTGGTATCCCCGTTGTTAGTATTCCGAAGGTGAAGCCTATCGACTTCCCGTGCGGTGCCTGCACCCATGATCGGACTCTTTTCCGAGGACCTTAAGAAGCGCACGAGGACTTGGTATGAACACTTGGGATAACGATAGAAAACTCAGGTCAATCGTTGAACAAGGGCTGCCCGTACTCGCAGTCGGAAAGGAGGGACCCGGGATTTGCACCTCCCTGGTTATGTCACATTTTGATTATTCCTTCACAAGGCTTCGCCAAGTCCTCGATGCGGATGGACGGTAGGAGATAGATGTTGATGTTGCTAGGTCGCGCCGCTGGAGAACCGCTTGAAGTATGCATGAATTTGTTTAGATCTACCACCGAGTGTGTCTCTATGTCCCGGGCTTTTGTTATGCATGACGTAGCACCCAGAGACTGGATATGACAGTCCCCCTTCTCGATGCTGCGTATAGAACACATGCCATGGACAATATGCACGCTCGAGCACGGTCAGTCATTCTTGCTCTTATGTCAAACTTCGGGCTGATGCTCGCACTCCTTTCTTCAGAGGACTACGAGCGACTTTCACCTCGTCAACCAACAGAAGGTCGGTCGAGATTGACCGTGACTGCGAGTTATCGGAGATGGTGCTACTCAATCGCTCTTCGAACCATTTTACGCTCTAGGCGTGCGCTTGTGAGCTGTGTGGACTCAGAATAGCTGTGCACTTCGCGGAAGAGCTCAAAAACCGTGGCCACCCATCCTCTTACCCTGCTTCTCTGGAGTGCTGGCCCGTGGCCTCACCTGATTTTTGGTTCCTTTGCTCTCTATTGGATTACTAAACCCGCTGGACAACGGTTGCGTTTAAATCTCGTATTCCTATTTACGTACGCTAATATGTCTTCACATTGGATCCTCGCGCCAAAATCATTCGTTGAAATCACCTATAGCGTTCATGATAAAATACCGCTACAAACGGTTTCATAAATATACGTTTCGCAAACCTTCAACGTACGTTCAGGGATGGATATTTTATATTTATTTTGTGTGAATTCCTCTGTGGCTGTGTGGACCTCGTCTTGATGGACGATTGATGAGACAATTCGGCACCTCTTCTTGACTTGAACCTCCATCATCTCTCGAAGTGACTTTTGAATTCAGATACAAGCACGCATCGATGGCTGAACCAACCCCCAAAGACACAAACGCCGGTCATATTCGCGAGACTCTAGGACATTCTCGACCCGGCACTCCCGTTGATCCCAACGGCCCCAGCCGATCTTCTAGCAGGACTCGCCTGTTGGCGCAGGCTCGTCAAGCAGGAGGAGCGGCTAAAGACACTCTGAAATCAGGTGTAAAGAATCTCTCGAAGGGAATCCAATCTTGCATACCACGCGAGAGAGACTTCGACACTGCAGGTACGAGCATGTCGCATGCAACGCCTTAGGTTCACCCTGATTGGTTCTTTTTCTCGAAGATATTTTGGCAGGTACCTTTAAGTCAGCGTTGGGGATAGCTGCTTCTCTCGCACCCGAACCTTTCAAGGGCCCATTCGAGGCTTTAGCCAAAGTTATCACCATTGTTGAGGTCAGAGCGGGCGCATTCGTGTGATTGCTCACTGCTGACCCCGTCGTGCAGCAAGTCAAGTCGAACAAAGCAGAAGTAAAGGCCTTGCAGGCGCACTGTGACCTCCTCAATGAAACCATTCTCCATGCAATCAACAAGGAAGCTTCTCAGATCCCAGTCGATCTGATGTATAGCCTCGAACGGTTGGCTGGGTACGTCTTTGTGTGTCGTATTCCGAGAGGGACGACCTGACCATCTTGAGTATAGAGGGATACAGGGGGCCTTGGAGGAGGTCAACAAAGGACCATTGACCGGAGCGGTTGCATATGTGTTAGCCGAAGACAATGTTGAAGCTCTGAAGAAAGCAAACCAACGTGTTGTCGAGTTACTTCAGCGCTTCTGGGTACGTCGCATGCTATACGCTGCTGCCAAATCAATCTTCTGACCTCGATTATAGATTGAAAACCATATTGCGGGGACAATCACTATCAACAGCATTCTTAAGAAGATCCAGAGCCAAGATGAGTGGTTAAAGACAACGTTTACCCGTGCTGAAAACCACATGATGGCAAGTCTCGTTTCCCTTAGCTAACTATATATCCCTACATCCTCTGACTATCCTAGCAGAACGTAGTGCTGGACCGCCTTAAACGAGTCCCTGGCGCTGCCCATGATTCTCATGAAGTGACTACCACAATCGAGCCATGCTTCGAGGGTACTCGTGTATCCCTTCTGAGTCATATTGGTTGCTGGATGAGCGGAATCATTGGCTTGGAAATGCCAATCTATATCTTGGATGGCATTGCTGGCATCGGAAAGTCCACAGTTGCAAGAACAGTAGCTCAGCGTGCTGCTGGTCTCAATGCTCTAGGTGCTAGCTTCTTCTTTTCTCAGCTACCTGCTGATAGGAAGGGAGCAGTGCTGTTCATCCACACTCTTGCATATCAGCTTGCCCGTTATAATGCTTCCTTCGGAGTCTCTATTGCTGCTGCTCTTGAAAACCACCCTGGGGTCCTGGACAAATATATTGAAGAGCAATTTTCTTGTCTCATTGTGGAACCACTTCGGGTGTTGCTAAAGGACAGAAAAACCCCTCTGGTCTTTGTTTTTGATGCTCTAGATGAATGTGCTGAGGCTGATGCCTCTGCTTTACTTCGTCTTCTGCTTTCTGCAGTATCATCACACCAACTACCCAATGTCAGAATACTCCTCACTACCAGGCCTGAGCGACACCTTCGGGTTCAATATCAAGGGGCTCAAACAGTGAGCTGCATTCATTTGCAGGACATTGAAGCAAGAATAGTTGAAGATGACATTCAGCTATATCTTGATTATCATCTTTCTCCTGCTCAAGTTAGTGCAGCTTTACCAGACTTGAATTCACTTTGGCAACCAACATCTGAAGATAAAGCTGAGCTTGTCAGAAGATGTGGAAAGTTCTTCATCTATGCCTCAACCGCTGTCAAACATATTCTCCACCCTGTTGATCAAAACCCAAGGGGCCAATTAGCAGCTATTCTGAATTCTCAGACTGCTGGAATCCAGTCAGATCCTATGAATAGTCTCTATGCTCAAGTGCTTGGGTCTATCCAGCCTTCTGATCGTAAAAGCTGGTTGGAGGGCTATCAGCTGGTCCTTGGTGCTATAACAGTCCTCCAAGATCCTCTTCCTATTGATGGACTTGCACTACTGCTACAAAAAGAGCATGATGATCTTATTCCAGTGCTGGCTACTTTGCATTCTGTTCTTGCACCCACTCCTACAAATGGTGGCTCAATGCCTATCTACAAGATCCATCACAAATCATTTTCTGACTTTATCACAAATTCTGGACTTTGTCCTCCAGAGTTCTTGATCAAAGAGAAAATGCATCATTTGCACCTTGCTAAATGCTGTCTGCGGCTCATGAACAAGAAGTTGGTTTTCAACATATGCCAAATTCCTGTTCAAGATGCCTACAAAGATATACCCAAACTTTCAAATGCAGCCAAAAGGAAATACATTTCACAGGAGCTGGAGTATGCATGCCTGTATTGGGTCTCCCATCTTGGGCGAAGTGATCCTGAAATGCTCCATGAAACCATGGAATGCTTGGAGGAATTTGCAAATGGTCACCTATTATACTGGCTGGAAGTCTTGTCCTATATTGGCCAAGTAAATGCTGCATGTTCAGCATTGACCCAAGCATTAGCTGCCATTAGCCAAAAGTCCAAGTCCTCACTTATTGAAGTGCTTAAAGATGGGCAAAGATTCACCATGCTAAATGCAAATATTATCAAGCGCTCACCTTTGCACATCTATTGGTCCTGCCTACCACTAGCACCTAAAAAGGCAGCTCTGCATTTGCAAAAGCCAACAAATAGCTACAAGGGACACATAGTGGGAACATTTGGAACTGATGAAACATGGCCTCAGATACTGGCAGTGCTTGAGGGCCACTCTGGACCAGTCTTGCATGCTGCTTTTTCCCCTAATGGAGTTCAACTGGCAACAGCATCAGAAGACAAAACTGTTTGTCTATGGGACACTCAGACAGGTGCTTTGCTTTTTGTTCTTAAAGGACATCAAAACACAATACAATGTGTGGCCTTTTTATCCAATGGAAAGAAGCTAGCATCAGCTGGAAATGATCACTTTATCTGTCTATGGAACAGTGATTTTGGCACCAGATTACCTTCTCTACAAGGTCATCTTGGCTCCATTCAGCATATTGCATTTTCAACAGACTCTTCAAAAGAGATACTAGCATCTGCATCAAGTGATAAGTCTGTAAAAATTTGGGACTGCAATGCCGGAATTGCCTTGCATACTCTTCAAGGACATCAAGATTTGGTCCAGCATTTATCTTTTTCATCAGATGGAGTAAAGCTTGCCTCAGCTTCAAAAGACTCCACTGTTCGCATTTGGAGTAGCAAAACAGGACAGCTTTTATATACACTTGAAGGCCATCTAAGTTGGGTACACTGTGTAGAGTTTGCCTCTGAAGGTGCAATTCTAGCCTCAGCATCAGATGATAAAACTATTCGCCTGTGGGATAGCCGATCTGGCATGTCTTTAGCAGTTCTTAAAGGGCATTCAGGACCAGTACGGCATCTTGCATTCAGTTTTTCAAATGGAAAACATATCTTGGCATCTGCATCAGATGACAGAACTATACGCCTATGGAATGGCCAAAATGGAGCTGGATTAATTACTCTTCAAGGGCATGCAAGCTATATTCTCAATGTTGCATTTTCAGCCCATGGACAGTATACCAGATTGGCATCTTCCTCAGAGGATAAAACCATCCGTGTGTGGAATGTTTTCCCAGATTACTCTCTGATGGCAACTTTGAAAAGTCACTCAGCCAAAGTTCAACATGTCATCTTCTCACCAAATGCCCAAAGCTTAGCCTCAGTCTCAGATGACAAAACAGTGCATATGTGGGATAACCAATCAAATCCTACTCAGACCACTGATCAAGGTCATTCAGGCTGGGTTCAGCAGGTCCTATTTTCTCCAGAAGGTAATCGACTATTGTCTACCTCCGAGGACAGAACTGCACGCCTTTGGGACAGCAAAACTGGTGACTGTTTTGCCATTATAAAAAACCACTCAGCTCCAGTTCAGCATGCAACCTTTTCATCTGATGGTAAAATCCTTGCCTTGTCATCAAAAGATCGAACTGTGAAGTTGTGGGACAGCAAGAATGGCATTGTGATAGACACCCTTAACCCTGCTTCTGGTCTCATCAGACAGATTGCCTTTTCTCCTGATGGGACATGGCTTGTCTTGATCTCAGGTGCCAAGACTATGCATTTGTGGCACTCTGACAAAAATGGCACCAAATTTTTAGAATGTGACAAAGGACATTCTGAAAATATACGCCATGCAATCTATTCACCCAATGCAAGCCCTAAGATGCTAGCAACAGCCTCCAATGATAGCACAGTATGTCTCTGGAATGGAGAAACAGGCCAAAGATTGGATGTTCTTAAAGGGCATTTGAATGCAGTGACTCACCTTGCCTTTTCCTCTGATGGAAAAAGAATGATTTCTGCCTCAGATGACCACACAGTGCACCTGTGGGAAATTGAAACCCATGAAACTAATAAAACCTATAAAACCCATAAAATTATTACAATCTTCAAGGGTCACTTGGCAGGCATAGAGTATGCTGTCTTCTCCACCAATGACCAAGTAGTAGCTTCAACATCCAAGGACAAGACAGTGCGTCTGTGGAATCTGGAAGGTAGCTGTATGGCCACCTTCCAGGGCCACTGTCCATTCCCTGTATATGCCACCACTTATGGGTTTATTCTCCATGTTGAGCAAGACAATCCCTCTGTGGCAGGCATTGGAATCATTAAAACTCCTGGTCATGGTTCCAAGCCTACCTTCACCCCAGTTTGCTGGCTTCCTCCCAACTGGGAAGTAACTACATTTTGTGTGAATGCCAAAGGAACCCATGTTGCAGTTGGATGTAGCAATGGCCGTGTCTGTGCTCTTGATATCTCCCAAGTGGCTGTGTAAAATTTTTCTTTGTTTCTGAATTGTACATGTACCTCTTTTTCATTGCTTGTGTATTTCTAATATCTAAATATCTCAAATTGAGCTTTTTTTTGGGATGAAAACTAAATGACTACATAAAAATAGATTTTACTTTGAGTCATGATTTCTTTTTTGGTGAATTGTCTCATTATTTTTTCTGCTGTTGTAAAATATGGATATTTACACTCTTTGAGTGCAAAATACCCTAAAGCCATGCTTGACAAACCAGGAAGAGTCAGTATAGAAACACTATCAAGATGGCTGAAAGGGTGAATGCCATGTCATGACAACCCTATGTGCTCAGACTCTTAAAGGGGTTGTTAAAGGAGAATCAGGGTTTGGTAAGTTTGCATCAGAAACAAGAAAGGTCACAGCTGAGAAAGGGCATGGACTTGACATAGACATGGGAAGAGTACAACAGGAGGGAGGAAGTTACAAGTCTTTATATAAGGAAAGCTCATTCTTTCAATCAAAACAAGCCCAAAATGCCAAGAGTGCTGATTTTTGCACCTTCCATAATAAGCAGAAAAAATTAGCAATATCCAAAGCTGGATGTAAGTTTCTGAGGTGCTGGGATCTGGCTCATAGGTCCATTCTCATTCCTCTGAACAAAGGACATAAAAAACCTAACAAGGTAACACCATCCTTGGCCATGTCTTTGTGAACAATTATCTTCTCAATCCACCATTCTTCAGCTTCATCTGGAATCATAACAGGACCAGGCCAAGAGCGTGATGCCCTTGAATTGGGTCCAAGGCTGGCTGTCCTGTTTGAGCATCCCACAGCCCGATGGTCTTGTTATATGAGCCTGAGACAATCTACTTTCCATCAGAGGAGAAGGCAACAGATGTGACAGAGCTGGTATGCCCTTGTATTGGGTCCAAGACTGGCTGTCCTGTTTGAGCATCCCACAGCCTGATGGTGTTGTCATCTGAGCCTGAGACAATGTACTTTCCATCAGGAGAAAAGGCAACAGATGCGACAGTTTTGAATTTATCAATACCACCTTCCTTCCTTCTTGCACCTTTGCCCTTCAAGGTAGTGTTAGCCTGTCATATCCTTGGATGTCAAATTTCTGGGACATGGGTTCCTCCACTTTGTAGGTGTCTTGAAGCTTTCAACATGGTAATTTTGATCCTCCTTGCCCTTTTTCCTGCTTGTGTCTTAGAGCAAGTTATTTTCTTTAACTTTGGCAGAAGGCTGTTGCAGTGCATGGCAGTACAAGCCTTTAAAAGGGCTGTACAGTATATATGTATGTGGCTCACACTTTGAGGCAGCAAGGCACTTGCTGACACACAACTGTGGCATGCTTGCGCTGATGCGCAGGTAGTGAACTAGGGCTCTCTAAAGCACAAGACTATAAAACAAAACACACACACTAACACCAACACAAAACAACACATCAAATACCTTTGAGAAGATAGAAGGCGGGCAAGGGGGTATAGTAAAAGCTCTAAGTCGAAGCGACAGAGGCTTCTAGAACACGTTCCAGGCAATCACAAGTTCGAGGGGGAGCTAAGGCTCAACTGGCAATGATGCTTTGTGAATTAACTTAGCAAACACACGGGTTTGGATTCGAGACAACAAACAACTTCGTGAACTAGCGAACACGGTCTTAGCAATTTAAAAGCGAACAACTTTAAACAAATATGCAAGTGACACAATTCTTTGACTTTGCGAACTTAAACACTCTCTCAAAAGATAACTGAAGGCTCTTGTAGATTCCAGGAACAACCGTTCCAAAGCGAAACACACACGCTAGCTACCGCTATGTCAATTCTAGACAAAATACTGAAGCTTATATAGATTATTACTGTTTGGCAAAAGTAGAGAGARACAAATAGATGACAGAGACNNAGAGAGATAAGGGAAACAATCACATGTGGGTATAGAAGGCCAAGACCCTTCGAGAATCTGTTCTGGATGTGGCTGTTATTGAGTCCACATGGTCAACTACCAGAGATTGCTCCTGGAGAACAAGTTCTTCTGTTCGTGAACCTAATCTGGTCAATTGATGTGTATTTTGGTTGCTTGACTCTACCAAGCCATACTGCTCTACTAGAGTAATGACCACATCATTATATTCTATTGTTCTGGTTTTCCATCCAGGTTCGTGAACTTTGGTTGAGCCTCTCGATCTCTGAATGACTTCTATTGCCTTCCAAATCAGGCAAGGCCAACATTTATTCACTTGGTGGATCGTCAATCAAGTTCTTGAAGCCACTGGGTACTACACACAGGCTTCTGCTTAGCGAATGTCAGGGCAAATTCCCTTGCAATATGCACAACTCCTTCTGGTATCATACCTCGCCAGGTCGGGCATACCAGTTAAGCATGCTGAACCATTGTACTTGACTGTTTCGTGTTCTCTTAGGGAGTTTGCTTAGTTGGCAGGTAGGGATACTCCAACTCTTATGTTTCCCTTACTTCTAGAAGATCTTAATATTTAAGTCAGTTCACAAACTTAATGAACAGATTTGCAAATTTTAGAGGGTATATACACAGGCGGCATATCAATGTCTTGGGTTTCAGAGGGGTGTTGCCTGTGTAGACTGTATATCCAAGATCCAGGGACTGGTTGAAGCCTGTTCTCGCCTCTGTGAAGTGGAACAATTCGGTCTTTTCACATTCAGGAGCTAAACTGGACCTTGTGAAGAAGTCAAATACTATGCCATATGCATGATATAGCATGCTGGTATCAATTTCATTTGATGGTGATGTCTCCATTGTCTACATATGAGATGGGGGTTGCATCCGAACTTTGCTCCCCTCACTCTGAACAGCTTCATGACAGGTGCTATAACAAGTGCTGACAATACCAGTGAGAGTGCTGAGCTTGCCGTGCTCCAACATTAGTTTGCTTTGGTTCTGAGGTCCCGGTTCCATGCATGCAATGTGAATCTGTCCACAAAGTATCATCTAAAGAAGGCAGTGACTCTACTATAGAAACTCTGTTTCTTTAGTACTCCCAGCAGAAATTGGTGGTTGATTGAGGGGAAGAACTGGGGGATATCAAACACAACAACACTTGTCTGCAGGCTTTGAGCCCATCCCAACGCATGTAGTTGATCTCCTCATTTACTGGCACTGAGAGAGGGAGATGGAGCGATTGGCGCAGTCCCTAATGATTTCGACATCAAGGAGGAACTTGGTTCCACCCAGGTCTCGCAATTTGAAGTGTTTGGAGAGGTCAAGGACGGTCTGGTCGAGTAGAGTGTTGTTCTTTGAAGCCAGGGTGATGCTGTCAATGTAGACTGGCATGATAATGCATACCTTGCCCTTGGCGTAGATGTAAACCAACCGATCCGCTTGCAAGCGCGTGAATCCGAGCTCAAGAAGCACTGAGTGAAGCTTCTTGTTCTATTGCCTGGCTGCTTGGTTGATTCATAGAGCGATCTCTTGAGTCTGCACACAAGGTTGGGGCCACCTTCATGGAATCTCTCGGGCTGACGCATGTGGATGACTTCCTCCGAGTCCCTGTTTGTGAAAGCAGAAGAGATGTCCGCAGAACAAAGCTTCATGTCCTCAATGCCTGCAGCATAGTGCACAGGGTAGCAGGACGGAATGTGTGGGGGAGAAGGTGTTGTCATAGTCGATGCCGGGACGCTGGGAGTAGCCTTTGGCAACAAGTCAGCCCTTGTAACACAGGGCTTGCAGGAGGTCAAGTGGGCATGTTGTGATTGCACAGGCAGCCTCGGAAGCAAGTAGAACTTGACCCATCCAGCTGCCCCTGCAACTTGAGCCAGGCCTCCGTTGTGTTTCTTCTGCGAGAGGAGTTTGTGACAGCTGTCAAGGCTGTCACACCACTAAATTGGTTAATTGCGGTCCAACATATGACGTCGCTGCAGGGATTGCTTAGCAGTGAATATAACATATGTTCGAGGTAGGAGCACCGGCACCCATTGATTCGGGGCAAGTGTGACATTGCTAATCATTACACATGTCAGATCCTTCTGCTCGAGAAAAAACGCAACTGACAAAAGATATGCAAACGACTGTANAGTCACACTTATATCCCGGGGCGCATAGGCAGGCCGCTCCTTGATCTCTAACCACTACCTTCCTAATCGGGAAACACCTGTCCTCACTGTTCCATTCATCCCCCCCCCCGGTACCCCAGCAAGCTAGCATAAAGGTCCAACACTCCTCAGCACTCGGTAACACATGGCGCCCAAGCCTGCGTCGAGAGCGCCCACAGCGCCCGCCCCCAGAGCCCACGACAAGGGCGGCACAACTCATGCGCCCTCCCCCCACGANCAGCGATGATGAAAACACATCCTCTGTAGAAAACAAGTCCACCCCCCGGCCCCCCCTGCAACTCTCTAGACCGCCGTCGAGGCCACACTCAGCTGCAGCGCGCATGCGACAGGCTCCTTACCCACCACCCGCCGCCGATAGGAGCGACCCCCTCAGTAGCGACGATNCAACTTGGCGCCCCGGTTTTCTCCCTGGATATGCCCTACTCGCTCCCCCAGCACACTGAGGGGAGCTCTATCCCTCTGACTGCCAGCGCTAGCGGGCAGTGGAGCAACTACCCAGAGGCCGAATGGACAGGCACGGCGCCCACCCCCCCAGGAAACTGGGGACAGGATGACGCGTCGATGTCCGATGTCCGATCGGTCTTAGCATCTCGAGAGTCGACGGCTGCTCCGAGCAATGAACCGAAGGCGCACGAGAGCGCCAGCGGTACACAGGCTCAACGAGCAGTGGAAGCAACGTCGTTTTCGTCCACAGACATCGCCGTGGCGCTGGGCACTGTTGCCCAGTGGTTCAGCGCGTCCGCCCCCCCGCGCGAGGGCAACGAACAGGCTTGGAGCGACGTGCGCGCTATTGAGTTGAACATCAACCAGATCCTCACGACCATTCGCAGCGGAGACTGGTCCCCTGTTACTACAATGGGCAGCAGCAGGGACGACAGCTACGCCGTCCCTCCCCCCATTCGGACCCCCAAGCCCTCCAAAGGCAAGGGGCGTGCCATCCCTCCCCCTCTCCTCCCTCCCTCGTCGCCGTTACAGGACGACATGTACATGGAGGGCGCTGAGGACAACGGCTCATCCCCTGGAAGAGGAGAAGCAAGACCAGCCGCAGCGCAAGAAGACCAACTGGGTTGAACCCCGGCCGCTTCCTAACGCGCCCATCATCCCGTTCCAGCGAGCGGGTCCACCACCCAGGCCTCCGAGGAGTTCCCTCAGGCCCCCTGCTAGGAGAATCGAGGCGAGAGGCGGCCGAAAGCCCGCCCCAGCACCGATCCCAGCTGCTACATATGCAGCTACAGCGAGCCGGGCGCATGGTGCGTCTCAGGCAAAAGCCGTCAACCTGGTTCAACTGGCCAGAGCGGCACCCGCTGCGTCACCTCAAGCGGAACAGACCGGGCGAGCCAAGCGTAGCAAGGCAAAGCCCTCGTTCACGACACACGGACCCTCACGCAACCAGGTCCTGGTGCAATCCGGCAGTGAGCAGGCGTGCCCTAGCACCCCGTTCGCCACCGTACAACGAGAGGTCAACAAGGCCCTCATCCAGTGCGACTTCACCTTGCAAGTGCAATCGATTGAGAACGCATATGGGGGTTGGACCCTCAAGACGAATGGCGTGGCGAAACCGGACGAGATCGATCTCATCTGGGGAGCCATTATGAACGGCATCAAGGATTCCAACCCCTGGGTTGGACTGCCGCAATCCACGAGCTACCTCAAAATCAGAGGAGTTCCACGCTTCAGCGACCGCAAGGGCACTGTCCTCACAACGCCTGATGACGTCGTACGAGCGATGGAGGGATCGCCGTACAAACAGTGGTGGCAGCTCACGAGCGCCCCCAGAATCGTCCCGGAGTCGAAGGCTAGCACCTCGACAACGGTCTTCTTTAACATTTGGGACTCCACCAAAGGTACTAACGGAAACACTTTGATCGGGAAGCGCATCCTCATCTTCAACCAAGCCTGCACCATTTCGGCGGCAGCGGCCAACCCTGGTGTGCCCCTCTGTACCAATTGCTGGGTATGGGGCCACCCTTCTGAATCRTGTAGGAGCCGAACGCACTGCAAGCTTTGCGGTGGCCCTCACAATGAACACGAGCATCGCAGGTGTTGTGGCCCGTGCAAAGGCAACGTGAAAGCGACGCCACCCATCCCTCCCACTCCTCAGGGCGCTGGATGCCCTCATCTCTCACGGTGCCTCGCCTGTCGGCAGGAGAACTGTGTCGTAGGATCAGGCAAGTGCCCGTTCTGGAAGAACCGTTTCGACCGTGACTGGATCAATGCGAAATACGCCGAGGTATGTCGTTTTCAACAACAAGGTAAACGCGCCCACTCTGACCTGAACCTTGCCCATGTCTAGCTCAACCCAAAGAAGAGCGGGACTGCAGGAGGGGGTTAGAGTACTTACTTTCAATGTTGCTAAGAATTACTTTGAATTGGACACACTGCTCGAGTCGTCTAAGGATGACTTTGATATACTCTGCATCCAGGAGCCTCCTTGGCAAACAATAAGACACGCGCCCTCCACGGTAAGCAAGGAGGGTACAGCGGTAATAGGCGCGCCACGTCACCCTGAGTGGACATGTATGGTGCGCCAACCCGAAGCGGGGTCCAGACCAAGGGTCATGACTTACGTGTCTAAATGTCTGGACCCATTGCGTCCAGCATATCGTCAAGATCTAATCGACGACTGCAATGTGATGGTGATCTCGCTCTCCGGAAGCGGGGAACTGATGCATCTCATGAACGTCTATTCGGACGATCAACATTGGGCGATCGAGCTTATTGCCGATCGATCTGAATCTCTCCCCCAGATGTGCTACATGGGCGGAGACTTTAACTGCCATTCGAAGGAGTGGGACCCAGATGTCCTGCACCATCGGACAACTCCGATCCTACTGCTGGACACAGCGGTATCTATGGGACTCGAGTATGCGAGACCATCGAACCACGGACCCACATATGTGTCCAGAGCAAACACGAACACGAGGTCAGTCATAGACCTTGTGTTTGTAGAATCATCGAACACCATCAGCGCGTGCGTGCGCCACGAGACCGAGCGACAAGGACAGTCAGATCACATCCCTCTATCTGCTACAATTCCCCTGAGGCACGCAGTGCCAAAGGCGAAGGGGAGAACCCTGAAACCATTCAGCGACAAAGAGAAGGAGTTCGTCGCTGACATTGTCCTTGACATAGGTGATCTGTCAGGCTATCACCCAACATCCGAGAGGGAAGTCGAGTACATGATGTCGGCCATTGCTGATGCCTTCTCCATGGGTAGTTGAAGCACTCGTCGGAGTATACGATTGGCCCCAACTCTAAGGAGTACTGGACTGATGAATGCACACGCGCTCTTGAGGAGTATCGCCGCGATATGTCAGTAGAGAATCACAAGGTGTTCCGATCGGCAGTCAAGACTGCCAAGCGCAAGTTCTTTGATGAGCGCATTGAGGAAATTGCAACAACAAACAAGTGCCCGTGGGACCTGATGGACTGGGTCAAGGAGCTCAAGGAGCGCAAGAACCCCCCATGCGAGGCCATCCAGTTTAATGGAGAGCCCTGTCATGAGCTAGGCAACCTTTGGGACACCCTCCACAACACGTACAACGCCGCGTCAGATAGACTGGTAGATACAGCAATCCTAAATGAGCTCCCAACAGAGCCAGAACGCGCCTGGCCTGAGTTTTCGCTATTGGAGCTCAGTCAGGCACTTGAAGCGTGCTTGTCGCGCTCAGCTCCAGGGCTGGACCACATTACGTGGAGGCACCTGAAACAGGTCCTAGCACTCCCCGAGTGTGCAGACATCATCATCGCTCTGGCCAACGGGTGCATAGAATCCGGCCACTGGCCAAAGCACTTCAAGGAGTCGACGTTGGTCATCATTCCCAAGCCGAACAAGCCCTCCTACTCCACCCCCAAGGCGTTCAGACCCATTGTGCTCCTGAACACCCTAGGGAAACTTATCGAGAAGAGGATCTCGAATAGATTCCAGCACAATATGATCAAATATGATCTTGTCGATACAAACCAGAAGGGTGAAGTGCGGTGGTGCTCCACCAAAGACGCAGGCCTTTTCCTAACGCACCTTGTATGCGCAGGATGGGCAAATGGACTACAGACGAGCGTCATCGCGTTTGATGTCGCTCAGTTCTTCCCCTCAATCAACCACCAGTTTTTACTGGCGGTACTGAAGAAGCAGGGCTTTCATAGCAAAGTCACCAAGTTCTTTGGATCATACCTAGTTGACAGATTCACGTCCTATGCGTGGAACCGCGACACATCCGACCCGAGGCACGCTGATGTAGGGGTAGGGCAGGGATCAGCGCTCTCGCCAGTCTTGTCAGCGCTTGTTATAGTGCCAGTCATGAAAATCTTCAGGATAAGGAGTGTGGGGCTAGCCTGCACCCTTATCTCGTAGGTGGACGATGGAGACATCATTGTCCAGTCCCCTGAGATTGCTACCAACTGCGTCATGCTGCGTCCTGCGTATGGCATAGTGTTCGATCTCTTCACCGGATCCGGCCTGGCCCTTGAACATGACAAGACCAAGCTGTTCCACTTCATGAGAGCGAGGACGGGCTTTGACCGATCCCTCGACCTTGGGTATGCGCCCTATACGGGCAACAACGCCCTGAAACCCAAGACGTTTTGGCGTTACCTGGGCTTCTACTTCGATAGGAAGCTAGTGTTCAAAGAGCACGTTTGCTACTACACAACCAAGGCCCTCACAACTGTAATGGCAATGAGGATGCTCGGCAACTCTACCTGGGGATTATCCCTGCGCAAAAAACACATTCTGTATAGGGCGTGCGTGTTTCCTATTGCCACGTATGGCCACAGACTGTGGTATTACAAGGGCGCCAAAGTCAAAGGCGCCCTCAAATTGCTGAACTCCATGCAGAGGAAAGCAGCACTATGGATCACAGGTGCGTTCCACACCTCTCCCACTGGCGGAGTAGAGAGCCTGGCGGGTCTTCCCCCAATCTCACTCCACATACAGAAGCTCTCACTGAGGGCCATATATAGGATGGCGACCTTATCGGACACACATCCGATACGGTCACTGATGAGAGGGGAACACACCAAGACGGCCACCCCGAACCTCGGCGCCTCGTGCTGGATGTCTGTAGATCGACAGAAGAATGTACGAGATGCCGTTACCGAGACCAAAGCCAAACTGGACCAGCTCACCGAGGTGTTCTTACCGTGCGCAGAGGAGAACACCCCRSGGCTTCGACTGCYGATCCCACGGAGTCTAGTCCGCAGATAGAGACGAATATCACTTGTTGCATCGTACATGTCGCTGAGCTTGATGTGGTATGCGAGTTGGTAGAGGTAGCCTTCCGGCTCGTTGTCCAGCGCACTGCGGATGGCCCATTCTGGCCTGCTGGCGATGAAAATGCGGAATGGGAGATCGTTATCGAGGAGACAGTGTTTGATCGTGGATAATAGTTCATCTTGGCTGTCTTCCCCGGAGCACTCGTCGAGGCCATCGATCAGGATGGCATGGGGGAAGGTACTGCTGTCCAAGCGTCCGCTTGCACAGACGTGCTGGAAGGGGGCGACTATGAGGGTGTCTATCTGAATTCCAATAGTTTTCTCGAAGATGAGTGGGTCTTCCCCGATGGCGTTTCCAATGGCATCTCGAAGGGCAGGATTGCGTAGTCCTAGCTGGCAAGCGATGGTTGGCACGATGTGAGTCAAGTCGTTTCGGGTGGGGTCTCCCGCGGAAAAGAAGAATGCCGACCCAAGGGTATTGGACTTGGAGCATTTTCCAGCGATCGTCTGCTGTAAAGCTGATTTCCCCGCTCCTGCCGCACCGGTCATACACAGCAAACGTTGGGGGGCTTCACGATCTTGAATCCAATCCATGAGTTCCTTGATAACCTCGACGCGAGTGTCTTCGTCGCATTTTGGTGCGTCGAATCGAGCCCTCGAGTCGTGGAGAGCGTTGGAGGCTATATTTTCCAAGAGCATCGTCCAGCCTGTAAGGACGAAGTCATCAGCAGTCGAAGAATATTCTGAAAACGTCTCTACACACCTCCTTGCCGGCTATCCCGAGTATTATGGACATGCTGGGACAGATTAAAATTGACGTTGTCAAGCTTGAAGTTCTGGGCATTCGAGAAGATCGACATGGAGGAGGTGTGTTCCGTGAGTGGTGGGTGTCTGTCAGCCCTCTCGGTCGTGGATGGGTCTACGTCGGAATTGGGCGGCGGTGGATCTTCGGATGCATTGACAATGGTCGCAGCTCCCATGGTGGATCCTTCAGGTCTTCCTAACGGCGTCAAGCCGTGCACGTTGTTTGGGGAGCCTTCCACGGTTGGCATATCATGGGCGGTTGGTTCCTCATCTCTGGGACTCCCTTTGGAGGGGCGGAACAGGGACCCCAAGCCAGCAAAAATGGACTTGAGGCCGCGTCTCTTGGACTTCGGGGGCATGAGGGTGATGGAACGAGGGCCACAATTGCAAGGTTGGAGGAGGACAGCCCTGCGACACCGGCCAAAACACGAGGCACATGCTCCCGCGCTCCGAGTCGGCCCTTGATCACGCTGCCGACCGGCAGGCGCTTATTTACGAAATCAGCTTTCAGCCAGAAGCAACTTGACAAAGCTTATTGTGGAATCTTTCTCTGCGTATACAAGCTAAGCACTAAGTACTAAATAAGTAGCTCTCTGGGAACATTGAATGGTACGTAGGCAGTATTTACAATTACGGTGGTGGGAAAATCTGGTGAACGACATACCCTTCGGTAAGGCGTACACTGAGGGCTTTCCCGTGGGGTATGTGTTAGGGCATTGACCGTACCACCGTGTTGAGTATCTTAACTAGGGTTGTCCTCTCCGCGTTTTTCGAACTTCTCTCAAAAATATCAAAAACGAGTGAAGGAAGCGTCAAACCAGACTGCCGGGTCGACAAACCAAGTTGCCGTCGTGTTAGTGTGTCTTCGCCTTTCGACCTGGGCGCTTGTCCAAAGTCGTCGCCAGTCCGACCTGCATATCAAAGTCTCCATCTTCCTACACCGCCTCACACTAACATCTTGCCAGCATCCCAATCGCACTGTGATATCGTCAACTTCCAGCTATAAAAAGGAAGTCTGGTGAAAGGCCTCCGATCCTTTATGACTCGATGTGACTTGTCGTCCCGTAGAACACAGGGAGCGCGAGATGGAGAGTGATAAGTTTGATCAGGGAGTGTCGACGCTGAACATGGTGGCGGCGTTCCTTCCATCTCGGCGAATGGAGAACGACTTGAGGAGGTCCCATGCTCTCGGACCTTCGACGGATGACCCAGGAATACTCCAACTTCGTAAGCATCTTTCTATATAGTCTTCTGCCCTACCCAAACCCACTTATTACGCTGACCATATTCAACTCCAAATGCTCCAAGATTGAGAGGGTCGTGAATGAGGAAGAGATGGGATCGGGATTTGAGGTCTTTATGCATATAAACATATTTGGAGAGTTGGGGGGTAGTATCAAGGAGGCCTTGGCGGAAAGGACATGGATGTAGTATTAAGTAGAATGGCATCCAGCACTCGGACCTGCGCGCACGCCAACGGAGCGACGAAACAACAATATCAGGCTCGGATTTTTTTTTCAATAAATAATAAATGAACACATAAAGTACATACATCATCATTGGCAGCCTCACGGCTGCCCTACTAGCTTGAGTACTCTCCCTCAGGCACGTACGACCCTAACATCGACATTAATGCCATACACCAACCTCAAAATATCATCTGCTCTAGACGCCCCTAACTCCTCTTCCCCTCCCTCTTTCTTGCCCTTCAATTTGTTCTTCTCGATGATACTCATCTTCAACTCCCTCAACCTTTCCGTACCTTCCATCCCCGGAACATTGAACAATCCAAGCGGTCGTCTACTTGCCACAAACCCGTAGATATCCGGGATATGCGTACACTCTCTCCGGATATCAAGAATTTCGAGAATTTGGAGCTTCGGGAGGAGGTAGCCATAGAGGAGTCGCGGTGCCGTCGGTGAGACGTATTTGAGTGGATCTTGGAGCTGCTGGAATAAAGTCGAATCGGAGTAAATTGAATCGAGGGTGAGGTGAGACGTGGATGCGGGTACGGAGAGGAGGATGGTGGTCAAGGATTTAGACGAGATGTATAGGTTGCGCAGGCGGAGTCGTCGGAATGGACCAAGTCCAGTCTGCAGGATCGTTTCCCCACTTTGGCCGGAGGATGACTTGGAGGGTTCGGCTTCGCGTTTAGCCTTGGCCCCAGCAACCTCCACTTCTTTCATTATCCTCTCCCCAAACGACTCCACAACCCTCTCGAGCTGCACACAATCCTGGAAGCTAAACTCCGGATCCTCGAACTCGTATCCACGACCGTCCTCCGCAGCTCCTTCTACCTTCGCAAATCCCATGTCCAATTCCTCCAGGTTCGGCGTACTTAGGAACCTCAGTACACTATATGCACGTTTTTGGTTCCGATCGACATTCCGGAGCCGCAGAACCTTGAGCGCAGGGAGCGAAACTCCTTTATCCGCCAACTCGGATAAAAAATTCGACGAGGGTTCTTCGTCGTCGTGGTACTCATCCCGATCCGCATACCCAACTGTTAAGGTCTCCACCTTCGTACACCATCTCAACAGCGCGAGAAGGGCACTAATTTTCCAATCGCACTGCGCTATCGTGAGCCGAGTCAGCCCACCGAGAAGGGTGTCCGGGGAGAAACCCAAAGGCGCTTGAAGGTCTGGCGAGTCCCCGACTTCGTCGTCCCATGGGATCCCTTCGTAGAATTCGGGGAGTGTGAGGTAGAGTGTGGTAAGGTGTCTGAAGGGAATGACGACGTCGGACTCGGAGCTGATGTTCGCGTCGTCTATGCGGATGGAGAACGATGTGAGGAGGTCCCATGGCCTCTTGCCCTTCATCGCGTACACTTTCGAGTACTTCAACTTCGTGATCATCTTTTTGTAGAGCCTCCCGCCTTCGCCGAGCCCACTCGTCCCGTTGATCATATCCAACTCCAGATGCTCCAGGAGAGGTCCTTGGTCGAGCAGTTTCGCGAGGGTGTCGAACTGATGCTCTTTGAACCCGTATAGGTACGTGGGCGAGATATAAAGCGACTTTGGATGACCTCTCGCAAGCGCAAACCACCGCACGACTTTATCGAAGTCGAGGGAAGGCCAGTAGAGGTCAAGTCGGCTCCACAGATAGGGCGTAGCGTACACCGCATCTCTCCACGCCCTACACACCAGGCAGAGCTGAATCAACTTGGACCTGGCGCGGCTGACGTTCTCGCGTACGCCCGGACGACCGGCGGTGTGGCCAGATCCGAGTTCTAGGTCGTCCAATTGGAAGTGGAGGCGTGCGATGACGATGGCGAAAATATCACCCAGCAACTCGATTGGAAGTGGCTTTTGGCGCAGGGGGGACAGGAGAGAGGCGTATTTCTCTCTACCGACTTCGAGGTTGCGTAGTTGCTGCTGGAGTTTTAGGATGGCGGCATCCTGACGGACGAGTTCTGCTTGGATGGTAGTGATTTCGGTGGGATTGAGAGGGTCATTGGTGCGATATAGATGAGTCAAAGATTTGGGATCTTCAGACATAATTATATGGAGGCTTGAGCTTGGGCTTGGCGATAGGGATAGAATGGAGAGAGGCGTGTTTGAGGTTGAGGTGAAGAAAGAAGGATGTGGTTCCTGGTAAACGATGGTGGGATGTGGTATGGGCGCTCGGACCTGTGCGCACGTCATGATCACGCCCGCTGAGGAAGATTGGACGTTTCGGGAATCAGACCTCAGGGCCTCCGCTGAATGAAGGCAGAGATTGAGAGGCACCTAGGCCGGAGGATGACGTTGGAAGGTGGCTGGCCGTGACACGCGGGACTCACCGTCTGTACAGACCCGAGCTTTCATTCCGATACCATGATTCGGGCGACTGTCACAGTGACATAGGTCGTGATGGAGGCAACGAGCGGTTGAAAGTCTGATTGCTGTTACTTTCCCCGCGTGAGGCTATCATGATAGCGCCGCGCCACCGGCTGCATCCCGGGGTTAACGGAATGGCTGTGTGTGTGAAAGGAGAGGCTGACATTGAGTTTGACTCATCCGATAATTGTGCAGCTCTCGATTGGGGACAGCGGGAGCACTAATTCGCGTTGATCGTGCGGTTTTCTGCTAAAATCCCACCCTGCCAGCAGACCAGAAACAGACACCTCGAGATCGAGCCAACACGAGAAGGACGGAAGCTGGTGCAAAGTTGAGGTGGATTGGGTCGGGTCGTTTCCTTGCGATTAGGTGAGTGCACTGCGGCCTGAACTCAAGAGGCTCGGTTCTAATTCGCTGCTCTCTTCCCAGTCAGGGCGTCAGACCGTCTCAACGAGCTCGTATCGTTCCGAGTGCGTGCGTTAGCCGGTTGCTCGGAAACCCACGTTCTGGCCAACCCCACGTAAAATTCGAGGATGGCTCGTCGGCGAATATCCACCACCTATGTACGAATGGTTCTGTCACGACAACTTGCAACCGCGACTTCGACCACCCTCTGGTAGCGCCCGATAGATCATTCTGCACAACCTTAGTGGTTTATGCCTTGGTGAGTGGCCCAAAACCCCTTTGGACGCAACGCAGGGGGCCGTGCCGAGGATCGACTCGGCGTATAGCCTGACGAGCCTTTCGAATTTGTGAATCGTGGAGAACCTGGTCATTGAAAACACTCACCCGACACTGCACCCGATGGAGGTCGTTTGCTTCGTGTTTGATGCCAACAATTAGGGTCGTTCTCCACGACTCCCAGCTCGAATGGGATTCGGACTTGTTCCCGGTCCTTGGTCGACTCCAGGTTAAAGCTTGCTGATAGGGCTCATCGATATCGCTGGGATTTGATGGATATTATTGACCTTTGACGCTTTAGATCGCTCCCAAATGGCAACGGTCGTTTGTGGAAGAATCCAAGGCTTCTCACCCTAACAACATTTCAGCTCGTTCTAGGTTCGAATATAGGGTCTTGACTCACTTCCTGTTAGAATTTTCGCGAAGTCCGACGGTCCTTCACGGCTGACGGCCTCTCCAGGTCGTTCCTCAGTTCAAATTCCGCAGGCATTCTTTACAAACGCAATGTAATTAGAGTGGCAACTCGTTCCGAAAGACTTAAAACATATCGACTCCCTGTCTTGGCCTGTTATATACAGTGATAAATTTTACAACGTACCGTCTTTCTCTTTATGCACGCTTTCCTGCAACTTCCAGGTGCGACGCGATATTCAACATTAGACTCATTGTTCAAACGTAGACCTTTACCCTAGAGACAACGAAACCCTAGCTCGAAATCTACCAGACGACGCCCTAATACAAACAAAGATAAAAGCAGGGATCGAGACAAAGGAGTCTTGTCTCCCCTCTCTGCCCCTTCACGGTCGATGCATAGAACAAGGGAAATAATTAGTGAGTAGTCACAGCAAACACCGCATAATTCGAGTCTAATATACATCCACCGTACAGATTGCGAAACTACCTCTGAAACCTAACAAAAAAAATAGAGAAAGAATACCGACGTTCATGCCCAAAAAATAAGCATCAGCAATCGCCAGATGAGAGTTCTCCTCAATGGCGGCGGAGCTTCAAAGCCAGTGTGATCGAAAGGGGGATCAGCAGGATGATGATCCTGCGCTTGTTGGCTTGGAGGTCGCGTACCTGGACTCCGTCCGTCGGAAGCGGTGCGAGGCTCAGCTGAGTGTGGAGCTGAAGAGAAGGTGGCCTGAGATTTTGCTCACTACGACTCGATCATTGACTTACGAGAACTTGATTCAAACAGATTCTCTCCCTGCTTTTCTGCAATTGACTGTCGCGAGGTGCCTTCTCGATTTGAATCGCGAGTTTGGAACGAATTCCCAGCCAGGTGGTCGCGGCTCCGAATCGAGTGGTCGTTGTTCGAGTTAGAATTGCTTAAATTATAGATGTTGTTCGAATCCATGTTAATGGTGATTGAGCGGGAGTACATGTTGACGGGTGGAGGAGTGTCCGGTGCTTGATTTTGCAGGGCCCGCAGCTCTGATCTAATGTCCCGAAGGTTCTGTGAGAGAATACGTGAACACAACTTCGGGGACGGTAAATTATGACATACCAGTGAGCTCTGAGTAGCAACCTGTTTCACGACTTCGATCCCCTTTTCCAGGCCTTCCACCTTTCTTTGGAGTTCTGTGAGTTCCTCAGAGAATCCCGTGCGAAGGCATTCATTGTCGAGGTTGTGGCTTGCCACAGACGCCACGGACGTAGAGTTTTGCAGAATATCCATTAAGCTGGAAAGCCCGAGCCCGAGCTCCAGCTTCGACAGTGGTGGGTAGTCAGCGAGGTGCAAGAGACCTTTGGTTTTGAACTAAGATTAAATACTAGGGAGGGGTGCCTTTCGGGGTCACATTGGTATCAATACAAAAGGTGTGCACCGACCGTTTTGGAACGGCGACCCTTTGGTTGCCGAGAAAGAGGTCGATAGATGGTCTGTCGTGGTACAAGAGGCCTCAGATCTCCCGATCCCGGACATGATTGATGGGTTGGGTAGGGGGGGGGGTACCTTCCAAATGAAGAAGGAAGGCGTGCCATGTTTGCTCAATGCCGGCTTGCAACTCCGATGCGGCATTACGCCTGCTGCTGGCAATGCTGGCATGCTGTCCGTAAATACGCGCTAGTAAATTACTCAATTACCTCGAGCGCTAATTGTCGTGTGGGCGTGTCGTTAGAAGACACGCCTCGACTATCAGCTTGATACAACCAGCATGCAAGCCTAACACTATACCCTCCTATTGTGCCCCCTTTTTTGGCGCTGCACATACTTCTCCTTCTCCAACAAACTCGACTTCTGCACCCCTCTGGACTTCTCCCCATGTTCGCGGTGATCCAAAAACGGGGAACAGAACTGTTCTTTGTGTTCGCTGTAATGTCTGGGTCAACCACGGACGCGATGCGCAGTCGTTCAACGCACTTATCAAGCACCAGAAGTCCAAAGACTGCAAAATCAAGTTT
>SDEE01000392.1:0-44715 GCA_004126415.1 Candolleomyces aberdarensis
CAGCTGCTCCCATCCCCATCCCCGTTCCTGCANGCCGAAAAGTCGCGGGAGCCCACACCCGCACCTCCTGCTCAGCAGGCCCCTCCTCAGGCCTCTGCTCCCCCTGCCGCTGCACCCGCTCCTCCTGCCCAACCTCCCGCTCCCGTCCAGATTGCTCCTACTGCCCCAGTTCCCGCACCCGCACCCGCTGCACCCCGTTCGTGGGCATCACTCGCTGCCTCGAATCCCAAGAAGTGGGGCTCTGTTGCACAGGAGTCACGAGGCATTTCGGAAGCACCGGCGAGCCCTGCTCCAAGCAGTGGAACTCAGACTCCCTCGCAACAACCTCAGTCCCGTCCCCAGCAAGGCCAGAGACAAGAACCCGCCCTATATGCCGCCGCTCAAAGTTTGACTACACCTCACTGCTTCATCAAGGTAAACAAGTCGTATTATATGATCTTGTGACTCGGACTGATCTCTCTCTCTCTTCTGCTAGGGCGTAACTGAACCCATCGGTCAACCTGCTTTGACTACCGTCCTCACTCAACGCTTCGGTGCCATTAAGGAGCTCGAGATTGTTCGCAGCAAGGCTTGCGCATTCGTTGAATTCCAGACTGTCGAGTCTGCCAAGCGGGCTATCATTGCGAGCTTGAACGCGAACCAAGGTGGAGAGGGTGGTGTGTTTGTTGATGCTGGTGAAGCTGGTTCTATCCGTGTCTACATTGAAACCAAGAAGGAGCGTGGTGACCGACCTCCTCCAGGCAACCGTGGCCGTGGTGGACCCCCCGTGAACACTGATGGTGGTCGTGGTGGAAGTTTCCGTGGACGTGGTCGTGGTGGTCCCCGTGGAGGAGGCGGTGGTGCCAAGTAAAGGGATCTTTGTTGGTTCTGCGTACTTGGGGCTGCTCGTAGTCACTTTCTTCGTTTGGGGCTTTATTAGAAGGAGGTGCTATGCGTTTTTTGGTCCCTTGTTACGCGCTGTGGCAAGTTTATGTTATATTCTTGCTAGTCTGATGTTCTCTTTTGTTGGGGGAGGATCTTGTGCAGGATCATTCTGTCCCTAAAAGTTGTCGTCTGCTTTGTACTTCTTTTTTCGTCGCGTTTTTCTTCCTTCTTTCGCTTCTTCGTTTTGCTGTTTTCTTTCTCATGATGCCACGACCGCGACGTCCTTGTCTGTGTCTTGTTACATTAGTCCTTGATTCATTCAATTTCGCCCTTGTTTCCCTTTCCTTCTCACGTCGTTGTAGATAGTCAGTCTCTGCAGTTCTATCCTATCCCGTACGTCTCACACGCTTTCTTTTTCTGCTTTGTGTTTGTTGTGCCTGTGTCTGTTTTGTTGTCTTGTCATCCAACCAACCTTCTGCCGTCATCCCTCCGTCCTCCTATCCGCTTCCGCCGCCATTGTGACCTACCTACCTACCCTATCCTATCCTACTGTCCGCCCATCCACTGTGTTGCGTTCCACCCTCCACCTCCACCCATTGCAGGCCCGTCTGCTATCTACACACCCACCGTACCTTACCTACGTCCCGTTCGTTACACCCGCTCGTTGTTACATGTCATCAACCATGCGCATATGCATTCTTCCATAACGTACGTTTGTACCTACATGCATACACACATACATACTCCATCAACACGCCAAAAAATTCTCTTCCTCTTAGTCTGGAGTCAAGATATATGCGGAACACCTCGTGTCAAGACTGTAACTATATGCCGAACAATGTGAGCAGGAGGTGGGTCGATCATACACTAGCGATGTTTTTTTTCACGGGCTCTGAATTTTGGGGCCTGAGTTGGGCGGTTGGGAGACACCCAAGATAGGTTTAGGACAGGGTCGTCCGCTCTGAAGCTTCAAGCACCTGTCAGCACCACGCCAAACGTTGAGTAATTTATTCATCGACTGTCATTCAGGTTGACTAGTACGTACTGAGCGTTTCCCGAGGAGCTGTAGCAGCATGTCGTTCCAGGTACACATGGGTACTTTGAGGGACCTGTAGCAGAGGACGCGCATAGAGCGCCCTCGTCGGTCCATTGTTCGGGGCAGCGGTCACTTCCTTCGGGTANGTATAGATGCGCAGCTGATCGTTACAGAATACAAGGCAAAGATTAGCTTTTGGCTTGGGGTGATTGATCGACAGACAGACATCAACTTACAGGTGATAGTCGGAGTACACGAAGCAGCATTGACTACCTTCGGCGCCTATTCGATTGGAAGTTAGTTTTGAATCAACGATTGTCGTAGAGCTTCTCCCGTGTCTAGATGTTTCTGGCGAAGGGTTTACTTACAGGTATCCTGAGAGGACGGACGGTTAGTTAAGGAGTATGCTACTTGAACTTAATAGTGGTGATCGGTGACCTACGTTGACTTGTCCAGCAAACCCGGCGCCTAATCCAAGCGTTAGTAGAGATACAAGCTTGGTCAAAGTCATAGGAAGGTGACGGTGGAATTTGCCGGACTCACAAAGACCTCCGACGGGTATGACAGCCTGGGCGATTTGACTTGCGACGAGGCTGTATACGACGGCCAAAATCAAGAGGGTCTTTGAATTTCTGGCGGTCAGTAGCTCCATGGAGGGGGAGTGGCAAACGCTGAAGGAGAGGCCTGTTGCGAAGAAGGTAGGGATTTCGATGGGGTGCTTAATTCAGAGCTACCAGGACACCCCATTTTATAGACTTCTTGAATGCCAGGGTGCGGAACATCTAGTCGAAAGTCAAAGAGCCTACTTGTGCCAGTGTGGCGCTCCATCTTGCATGCTTCTAGTCGGGAATCAATGTCTGCCTAGCTGGCGGGAAATGATGGTTCTCCCATTGACAATCAGTAGACGGGCCTCTTTAGATTCGCCAGCTCAGTAGTATGATAGTATTCGTGGTCCTCTCCTGCTTCTCTCCCGTCTTCACTCAACCGAATTCCAACAGCCTTGGAAAAAGAGATGCATTGAGCTTCTTACACTCTCCCGATACTCACATGCGTGCAAGAAAAGCCCGAGATGATAATCTTGCCGCTGTTCTCGTCTTTTCTTTTACCAAGATCACCGCTCACTTATATTTATTCTTTCCGAATACGTGCTACAACCTTGACCGATGATATCACTCAGGCGTCGGAGTAGGGGTGAGAGTGGGAGTGGGAGTGGAAGTGGGGGGCAACGGCCGAGGGCAAGTTTCGTTTATCCTGAGTCTCACACACCTGACGGTAGATTTTTCCGGTTCAAAACCGTTAGCCCTGTTGGGAGTGGGCCCAAGAGTACGACTTACCGAGCGTTATCGGGAGATTCGTAGCAACACTTCGTTCCGGGAACGCAAGATGCATTCGAGGGGCCTGCAATGTCCGCACCTATGCATATAGGACGAATGTTATTATGATTTGGGTGTTGAAAGAGAATAGAAGATGACGCACATGTTTCGCCCTCTTCGATCCACTGTGTGGGACATTTTTCTGTAACAGCAGTACAGCTAGACGGAAGCGCAACGGGACTTAGTGAGCGTCACGAGGTCCACGATCTAGAAAAGAACCGTACAGGGCATAGTCGGCAAAAAGATAGCAGCATTTGCTTCCCTCCACACCTGTTCGAATTCAATGAAGGTGCGGTTTTTTGGTGAGCCACAAATTTTCAGTGGGTATCCAACGACCTACAGCTATCCTGAAGGAAATAATCAATATTCCTAGATTTCAGTGAAGAGGAGGTCGAGGTTCGCCTACGTTTACCGGCCCCATAAAACCCGCGCCTAGAGTCAAGTCAAGGTCGTCAGCTTGAGTCGTCGATGCTCGAATAGCAGTGCTCACAGAAACCACCGACCGGAATCTCGGCCTTCACAACAGTAGTTGCGGACAGGCACGCAGCAACGAAGGTGACAAAAATCCTCTTTTTAGAGAGCATGACAATGGCTGGGGAAGGCAAGGAGATTTGAGGCTAATATAAGAGAAAGCAGGCGAGGACCGAGAAAGACGCACGGCAGATTTCGAAGGATGAGCCCAATTTATAGACGGGGAACTTGGGAGAAGCGGAGCCGACCCAGAACGTTTTTCTATACTTCTCACTTGAGTGAATGGGAATCGAAGATCCCAAGCCCGAAAGATCTTCCGCTCCGCAACCGTTGGCCCATGAATGGCAAGGTGCGTATANCCTCGAGACATTGAGTATCCATGTACACCCACCGCGGAAGTCTATAGCCTATATTAACGCAGAAGAGAGACAGGACGTTTAGACATCACCCGATGGAATGACCAGACAGATTCTCGTCAAGCGCAGATCCTGATCGCACCAGAAGCCCAAAGCTTGACGCCTATTTCCGTGTATCGAGCTGGGAACGAGCTAAAGCACCCCAGATCATAGCCAAGAGATGTAGCGGGTTTATAGGTGAGGTATATCCGAGCTTTTGAAGTAAGTGCGGGGAAATTCAAATTTCTATGTTGAGAAGCATTCAAACGTTCACAGAGAAATTCAAAACGATTTCGCACCGATCAAAAGTACCTCCTCCGATTCAGGTACCTGTCAGAAAATGGAAAAGGTTGGGATGGGATACCAGAAGAAGCTCAACTTACCATTAGAGAACTCAATGCAAGGATTTGCATCTAGTCAAAGAGCCTACCTGCGTGGCGCGCCGTTTTCCACGCTCCTGGTCGGGAATCATTACTATCTGCCTATCTGGCGGGAAGCGATGGCTCTCCCATTGACGCTCGGTAGAGGACCAATCTAAATTCGCTGTGGACCTCTCGCCTTCCCTATCGTCCTCCCTTAACAGAGCTTCGACAAACTTGTGAGACAGGTGCGAGGAACCTCTTACCTGCCCTCAGATTCCTGTAGATACAAACAAGCTTAAACCACTGAGATAACAATCTTGCCACTGTTCTCAATTTATAGTACTCGTCTTCCACACACGCGCTCGCCAACTAGAGCCGCGTCAAGTTCACCGTTCGTCTTTCTTTACTCGTTCGGACTACGTACGACTAGACTGCAACCTTGATCGATGACTTCACTCAGGCTTTACAGTGGGTATGGGCAACGGCTTGGGGCATGCTTGATTCTCTTTGAGTCGAAAACATCTAAAAGAGAGCGGTACGGTCGTTCATAACGTCAGCTCGGTGGGACGGGAGGTTGAAGTACGACATACTGTGCGTTATCCGGAGAGACATAGCAGCAAGTCGTTCCGGGGATGCATGGGTATTGTGCAGGGCCTGCTATACCGGCGCCTATACATGCAAGATTGTGTTATAAATGAGTAGGTGTAAAGAGAAAGCAAGGGGTAGACGCACAAAGTCCGCCCTCATCGATCCAACGTGGTGGGCAGTCTCCTCTAACAGCAGCGCAACTGGGGGAATGAACGCAGTATTGAGTGAGCGTCACGAATTTCACAAGGTAGACAAGAACCGCACAGTCCATAGTCGGGGAAAATGTAGCAACATTTGCTGCCCTTCACACCTGGTTAATGATTTCCTTGGTGAGCGACGAGTCTCATGCGGTAGACCTTGAGCGCATGGGGTGACCTACAGGTATCCTAAGAAGAACTATCAGCTTTCTAGCGCTCAAATGGAGGGAGAGAAGCTCAAAGTTGCCTACATTGTGCACTGGTCCGGCAAAACCAGCACCTGGTGGCAATGAGAGAATTGGTTTCGACCGTCAGTTCAAGTGGCTGAGTTTCCTGTATTAAGCGCTCACAGAAGCCACCAACTGGAATATCAGCCTTCACAACATTTGTTGCCGACAGGCAGGCGCCGACCAAGGCAAGCAAAACTTTCTTAGTAGACAACATAGAGATGACTGGCTAAAGCGAGTAGTTGTTGAGTTTAAACTAGGAAGGTGAGGCTCGGAAGAGGACGTACGGTAAATTTCGAAGGGTGAACCCAATTTATAGACGGGGAACTTGGGAGGCACGGAGCCGATCCAGAGCTTTTTATATATTTTGCCTACTTACCACCACCGCATCATTGCGCAGGATTCAGGCGGGGGATATTCATCTAAACCTTCTCAGCTGAGCTGAGAGAACAGGAATCGAAGATCCCAACCCCAAAGGATCTTCCGCTCCGCACAAGCTTATGTCAAATGAGTGGGCCTGTGTAAAATGGAATGGTAAGGTGTGGCACGACGTTCCTGGTGACACCCATACCTGCGCGAGACGTTGAGTATCCATGTACACCCACCACGGAAGGATATAGCCTATATCGAAGGAAACGAAGCAGGAGAGAGAGACAGGACGTTCAGACATCGTTCGACGGTTTTGCCAGCCAGATTCTTGTCAAGCCCGCTGATCCTGATCGCACCGGAAGCACAAAAAGAATAATCCACCTTGACAGATTTTTGCTATCCCATGGCCGTGTATCGAGCTGGGAACGAGGTAAAGTACCCCAGATTATAGTCAAGAGAAAATTGTTGCGGATTTATAGGTAGGGTATATCCGAAATTTTGAACCAAGTGCGGCGAAATTCAAGTTTCTATGTTGAGAAGCGTTCAAACGTTCACAGAGAAACCTGTGACTCCCGATCCGGTGCTCCGCACAACAGGGTTCCAAGGCATTCTGCCTTATTTCAGGTATCAAAGCTGAGGGGCCTACAATGATTCGGATGTATGATCAGATAGTAAAAGATGAACCAATAAACCGCAGGGAAAGCCAGGAGAAAAGGAATGCTTGAGGGGGATGCACACAACGAAGCGGCCCGGCGTGAGATGCAAGTGCCGAGGAAAATCACGGGGACTACCGGTAACCGGCCGAAGTGATCGTTCCTGCGCAAACCACGACAATCAAATACCTATGAAGATTCAAATTCAAAAGTGATTTTGCACCGACCAAAGGTATCTCCGATTCAAGGTAAGTGTCAGGAAGTAGAATAGGCTGAGATAGGACACCAGAAAATGTTCAACTTATCATTACGGAACTCCAGGCAAGGATTGTCAATGAGCAGGAAAGAAGGGGATCAGCTGACGCACAGGTGGTGGTCGGAGAAGACGAAGCAGTACCGGCTGCCTCTGGCGCCTATTAAATTAAAAGCCAGTGATACATCGTTCGTCATGGGTCTTCTCCGACGTCCGTACGTCTGAAGGGTCTACTTGCAGGTGTCCTAAAACTGAAGACCGGTTCGTCCTCTTTTAACAGAGCTTTGACCACCTTGGGAACGAGATGCTGGGAGCCTCTTACTTGTCCTCACATTGCTGTGAATACAAGCAAGCTCAAACCACTGGGACAACAGTCTTACCACTGTCTCTATCTATAGTACTTGTCTTTCCAACCAGCTCGCCAACTGAAACTGTATAAAGTCCACCGTTCGTACGTTTATTCGTTCGGACTATGTACGACTACAACCATAATCGATGATCTTACTCATGCTGTGGTAGGGGGTTCGAATATCGGCCTAGGGCAAGCTTGGTTTTGCGGGATCCGTAAACATCTGAAGGTAGATTTTACGTTTCAAACTGTCAGCCCTGGTGGGACTGGATTGAAGAGTACAACTTACTGTGCGAAATCTGGAGCTGTGTAGCAACACGTCGTTCCGGGAACGCAAGGTTCCTTCGCGGGGCCTTCTCCGTTGCCGCCTGTACGCACAGGTCGAATGTTACTATGATCTGGGTGCTGATCGAAAAAAGTAAAAGATGACGCACATTGTTGACCTTCTTCGAGCCATTCTGTAGGGCATTCTCCTTCAACAGCAGCGCAGCTGAGGAAGAAGGCACCAGTGGTGAGTGAGCGTACGTCCGAGATGTAGAAAAGTACCATACAGGTGGAAATCCGCGAAAATCTGGCAGCATTGGCTTCCCTCCACGCCTGTTCAGCAAGGTCTCTATTTAGTCACGGGTCTCGGACGCCAGCATACGTGTTAACCTACAGGTAGCCTGTGACGAAAAGTCAGCACTCCTGCATTTGAGTGAAGTGAGAAAAGGTCGCCTACATTTGGCACTGGGCCGGCAAAACCAGCACCTACAGGTGGTTACAAGAGAATTGATGGCGTGACCGTCAGTCCGAGTGGCTGATTTTTCTGGGTTTAGCGCTCACAGAGTTCGCCGACTGGAATGATATCAACCGCCACAGCACTAGCTGCTGACAAGCAGGCGCCGAGCAAGGCGAAAACGACTTTCTTAGTGAAGAACATGGCGATGGCTAGGTAAGACGAGTAGGTCTTGAGTATACACTAGGAAGGTGAGGGTCGGAACAGGACGTACGATAGACTTCGAAGGATGGACCCAATTTATAGACGGGGAACTTAGGAGAAACGGAGCCGACATCATTGCGCAGGGTACGGGCGGGGGATATTCATCTAAACCCTCTCAGCTGAGAGAACGGAAATCGAAGATTCCAAGCCCAACGGAACTTTCGCTCCGCAAAACTATGTCCAATACGTGAACCTGTGTAAGATGGAATGGTAGGGTACGGCACAACGTCTCTCGTGAGACACATACCTCGGCGAGACATCTGTCCGTGTACATCCACCACGAAAGCCTATAGCCTAGATCAAGAAAATGAAGCCGAAGAAGGAGAGACAGGACGTTCAGACGTCGCTGACCAGGCACATTCTTGTCAAGCCCGCTGATCCTGATTACACCGGAAGCACAAAGGCTATTCCACCTTGACAGGTTTCAGCCGGCTCAAGGCCATACATTGACCTGGGAACAAGGTACAGAACGCCAAAATATAATCGAGATGTGCATGTAGCGGATTGATAGGTGGGGTATATCCGACCTTTTGAAGCGAGTGTGGCGAAATACAAATTTCTACGCTGAGGAGCATTCAAACGTTCGCCGAGATATTCAAAATGATTTCGCACCGATCAAAGCTACCCCCGGTTCAAGGTACCTGTCAGAAGAGGGAACGGGTCAAAATGATACCCTAGATGTTGGATTACATATGGTATATGGGATAGTTACGTCGTCAGGTATCGTTGGTTGAACTAGGGTAGAAAAGCGGCTTGTTCAGGCGGTATACTATACTACAGACTGTCATCACCTTCGCACTATCCTTCAGATTCACTCTTTGAGAATTAGGGAATGACTTACATGTCATCGTGAGTCGTAAAAGCGATTCCTAATAGTACAGTTTCTCCGATATTCGCGTCACCGGGTCAGCGGGCTTCTAGCTCTAACCTCAGCTCCTTTGTAGTATATCCAGATCGGAAATGGGATGCCGATGAGAATTGAAATTCCAGCGAGTAGCTGTAAAGCATCCAGAGATAAACATCAATACCAAATGGTTCGGAAGAAGAAAGTAAGTGACGTACAGTGTTGGCTCCGCCGTACCCCAGTCTGTCGGACATCTGCTGCCCAAACAGGGGGAACGCGAAACCCAGGAGGGGCCGGAAGACCTACGGACGGTCAGCACGCTCACGGTTATTTCGGTAACAGGTTGACACACCGATGCTGCCCCAGTTGCGCTAGCGGCGTAAACGAACGCGTCCACCAGGTAAAGTTGAATAGGAAAACTGCGGTTCGTTTCGTTGTTTCAGCAACGCGGCAAACCAGTAGATCGGAGAACTCACTAGGCCGCCATCAAGCCTGACGTTCGTGTCCCAATGCATCAGGCGGGAGCTATTGAGTAGCAACGAAGATGCTTACCGAAGCCGTAAATAGCTGTCCCAACTATCGGCATCATGTAATGGAGCTGGGCCTGTGCAGACCAGCCGTACCAGCTGCAAATGTAGGAGTCAGAGGGAACTGCTTATCGTTGCACATAAGGAAATCGTACAGTAGACCAATGGGACAGATTATTGACCCGATGATCAAGGAGGGCATTCTCATTTCTGGAGTACCTTTTCCACCGTTCTTCTCTGCGAGCTGCCGGGCTCGCAAATCAGTGAACGACATCAAAAAATGATATCTATCGGTGCCATACCTTCATATAGAGTTTATCAGAGTACTTTATGCATGCAAAGGTTGAAATGAAGAAGCCAACGGAGAGACCCAGGTACGCCAGCCCACCCATGCCTGGTCCAAAGTTGTATGTGTCCTTGAAGAATTCTAGACATGTGTTATCACGGCGAGATCGTTCCTTTGAGATTCCAAGGACTCACTTGCGAATGTAGCAAACATCAGGTAGTATATCCCTATAAACGGAGTTGCTTGGGTATTTGGCACCACTGCAATGACACAGCTTAAGCTCACCATAATTGCTACGCGAAAATTGTGAGTCAGCGTAATGAAGACGGGGGCAAAGGATGGAGGCAGCATGTCACTCACAAAGCTTGATATAGACTCAGGACGAAGCAGACAAAACTCCTGGTCAGCAAGACCATTGGCCTTGAAAGATTGACCCATATAACTTGAGCTGGCGTTCCACCACGCGCTGCTATAACGCTAGGGTTGAGTTCCCTTGCCATTTCAAGGTCACCCGATTTCTTCGCTAGGTTCCATCGTACGACTGGTGCATAGGTTTCCCTCAGCAAAGGTAAACCGATGACACTTGCAAGGGAGCAAATCACTATATGAGCCACACAGAGCCAGCTGAGTAATGCGCACTATAGAATGGAACGGAGCGGAAAGAGGACCTACATGCGATGATGATGAATAGCCATTTGATACCCAGAGTCTGCGTGATATATCCACCTATGATCGGTCCAAGGGCTGGACCTGATGAGGTAAGTAAAAAACTGTAGTCTTATATAGTATCCACCATACTTACTGAGAAGGGGACCGATTGTGAAAAGGGCCATGGCCGAGCCTCGTTCATTCTCCGCGAACAGATCGCTAATGGAGCCTCCACCAACGGCAACGGGGGCACTACTTGAAAACCCAGCTATGGAGAGTGGTTATTAGGTTCCATAGCTCAGTCAGAAACTGGGGATAGGCACTCAGGAAGCGCATGGCCAGGAGGCATGCGGTGTTCGGCGAAAATGCGCATCCTATATTGAATGCAATATTGAAGATGTTGCTAATGTGAAGAATCTATGATGGCCGGTGGCGCGTCAGGGTACCCGGGAGAAGAGACAAAAAGGTCCCTGGGGCTCACCCATGTTCTGCCGTACATCTCAGACAGAGGCGAGAGGAGCAGCGGCTAGAAGGATGAGAAGGGGTCACAACGTATGCAGATGCCTGAGGAGGACATGGCGACATACTCCCAGCGCATACGATATCAAGAAGATACTGAGAGTCAAGGCAAGCACGGTTTCGTTTGCAATCTGGTACTTCTGCGCCACCTCCGGAAGAGCAGGGGCCATCATGGCACTCGGTAATGGGCCCATGAAGTTGTAGATTCCAACCTAGAGTAAAACGTGGTTTGAAAATTGCGCCAAGGTCATCAAACGTGTTCCAACGAACCACAGTAGCTGCTATCCACTTGCGGCGTTTCGACCAGTTCCTCGGATGGTTGGCGTCTCTTTTCCAATCTTCTTCCGCTGAAGAAGATACCTTCTCCGCACCTACTGGCAGGTCACCGATTTCGATTTTGGACTTCCAGTCGCCACTCCGGCTGCCATTTTTGCTAGTAATAGAGCCATCGGTCACCGTTCCATCCGGCTGCACCTCTGAAGATGTAGTGGAAGTTGATACGGTGTTGTCAAGATTGACTGCAAGAGGGACCGCCGTTCGTATCGTGGTCTCCATTTTGCCTAGGGAGCGCCGGGGAGGGTAAGGGTGAACGTCAAAGTGGAGACTTATTTTTCACCAACCCTCTTTCTACCAATTTTAAGCGATAGGAAGCAGATCCAGTCACGCTGCATGGTGAGGAGAATCAAAGGTTATCGAGGCAGGCAGTCACAGGGACCCGTTTTTGCCGGAAACAGAGCGCAAGTAGGAGCTGCCATGTTCACGTCATGCTGTCTCGTGGTACTTATCGTGAGTCAGGATCTTTCGCCACCAAGATTAAAATGGCCGCAAAGTGGCCGGCTCGGTCTACTGAAGCCCACACCTGTCCACATAGTTACGTTTCTGTTTCCTGACATAGAACACGATATATGTGATGCTCCCGAGGGGTGTGGGTTCATCGTCGGTGATAGGATGTGCCCTTCTAAGTAGCAGTGTGATGTCAAAGATGAGATCAAGAAAGAATTTTTAGGGTTACCTCATGATTCGAGGGGGTACCAATTTCCTAAGCCCTGTTGTGAGCTGTATGAGCACAAGCGATATGTTGGTGGTCAAAGGAAAGGTTCGGCGACTGCGGCTTGGCTGTCTGGATACGCACAGCCACTGATGGATTCTCACCAACCGACAGTGAGCGTTGCGAGGAAACACAGAAAACGAGGGTGAGCAAGAGAATTGTCGGAAGCCGCTATAAATACAACGAGGAGGCTATTGGATGCCGCGAACGTAGCATAAAGTAGAGTACTATGCAAAGGTGGTACATGTCCGTACGTGTGTATATTAGTGGTGAAGGAAGATTTGGATGCACTCGTTCGAGTTATAAAAAATCATCATGCCATTGGTTCCTCCAACCTCGCAAGCTCGTCTCTTGATGCCAGCAGCACTTCCTAGAGAAGGACCCATATAGTTAGTCCTGTATCCTGCCAACGAAAAAGAAAAGAAAAGAAACCCACCGTGACCATCGTCTGTCGCACTTCATCCTTGATCTCCTTCCACCTACCCTCATAGTGCATCAACATCTCATTATACTCCTCCCTCTGCCGCCGGTCTCCCCTAGTCGCCGTCCTAATCACCGCAAGCAGCACAAAAATCCCAGCAACCCACTCCGCCTCATCCGTCTCCCACACGGCGTCGCGCGCCACCATCTCGGAGAAGGCCCTCCCCGTCGAGTACCCGTCGCCCTCTGACATCCTTCCGAGGCTGTTCATCAACCCCAGCTCGAGGCTCGCAGCGTGTATCCGAGCCCACTGGATATGATCCTTCCTCCGCTGCCGTTCATTCGCAATACGGTGCATCTCCTCCGAAAGCGAATTGGTCGCAACCGAGGACGTGCCCTGCGCGTTTCCACCACCCTGCGGAATAGGTGTCGACGACGAACTCGACGGGTGTTGCTGTTGCGGCTGCTGCTGCAAGTGTTGTTGTTGGTGTGGGTGGTGGTGTTGGTGTTGGTGCCCAGCCAAATGCTGGATCGGATTCATCGTAGGATGATGATGCGGCTGGTATCTCAGAGCCGCCATGGAGCCAGGAGAGGGTGTGGGTGCACTGGGCACCCATATCGAGTTCCTCCTAATCTGCATCTGCAGGGCTCTAGCAGCAGCCAAAGGACCCGAATATCCTGCATGCACGATAGTCGAAGGCAAGTACGTCGATACCTCCAAATACCGGCGTACAAGATCACGCGGGTCTCTTGTGTAAGGGGGAGGCTCTGCGATGCTCGCTTCGAATAGCGCTTCCACGACGGGCGTGAGGGGTGTAGGAGACGGATGCGCAGCTACGAAGCTCTGTATCATGTTGGATATGCTCGCAGCGTCTAGCGTCAAGAACGCCTCCCGCAGCGTATTCTGCGTCACCATCAGGCTCGCGGGGTTTGGTATTGTGATTGGTGTCGAGTGGGCCAGCGGGTGGGCCGTAGCGGCGTGCTGAGTGTTAGAGTGGGCAGCCGTATGCGCCGCAGTGTGGTTGCCCGATGTCGTCGAAGGGGGAGGAGGATTACTACCACCGGGTATCGAAGACGGCGGGGCACCAGGTGGGTGTATAGGGCTATACTGCATCGGGCTCAGGAGCTGGCTCGAGCCTGGTATAGTAGGACTCGTCGACGTTGACGCGACAGAGCCTGCCCCGGAAGAGTCAATGGTAGCACCAGCATGCTGGGAATATGGTGCAAGGTTTGACGTTGTGGGTGCCGTGTTCCACGACATCCCAGAGGCAAGCCCGCTTCCATTCACAGCACCTATAAATTCAAATAGACAGAGTTACAGTCGACGGGATAGCAAACAAACTTCAGTCAGTAACCGGGTGCTATCCTTACGAGAGGAAACCTGCATACCTTTCTCGTCGGCGGTATGAGTCTTCTTTGACGACGACCGCGTCCGGCCTTCTGCTTTCCGCCGGTTCCTGCCAACTGTATTCTTGAACCAGTTGTATATTTGCTACAAAAGAGGACAAAGCAACCATGGGGAAGGTTCGCAGATCTGTAAGCGCACAGAGCAAACGCTGAAGGGGAAAACCATTACATACCTCCTTGAACCTATGTTCACCGTCTTCCACGGTTATAAACTCGGATGGCAACCCAAACCTCTGAATATACTCGGCAGCCCTTTCAAAGGCATATTTCTTGGAGTCTCCCCGGATGGACCCTTGTGACCTCCTTTCATATTCGGGCAAATGGCTGCATTTAAAGGAAAGGGAAAATCCGGAGATGCCAGTGAAATGGGCAACAAGCCATCAAAAACCCGTCGTCAGTTCAACGTCCCCCCTGAATACAAATTTTGTATTCAAAAAAAGCCAATGGGATCAATAACTCACCTTTTCAAGTATGCAAGCTGCTGGTCGGTGTAGGCTTTGGGCTGCCGGGATTTTACTACCCTGGGATCGCTGGACATGGGATCGAAAGACTTTACAAACCAAGGGTCAGGCGCGTGGCATCCAACGGTGCGCCGTGGCCATGAGGCTCGGGTTCCCTCCCACCAGCTCATCGACCCTACCACGGATTTCGGCATTTCCCGGGATTTCGCAGATATCACTTTTTTGGGTTGGATTCTCAAAGGTCTTTCGAATCTGGAGTCTGGACGATGGGCATCATCAAATCCTGGCATTATATGGGATAGGGTATCGAGTAACTGCAATCTAATGCGACATATCTAATTAACAAATATAAATGCGTGACTAGTCTAGTTTTTGGGCTTGCGGCTGACGACGAGGTACATGGGTGTGAAGAGCTGAAGACAAAAGCATTAGCAAGGATTGATTGGAGGAGCACGATAAGTAAACCCACCTTGGTCTGTCCACCATCAACGAGAGCATCGCCAGCAACCTTGAGCGACTCGCCGACATCATGCGTACCCTTGGGGACGACACCAGCCATCTCCAAAACTCGGAGAACATTGTGGGTGACAAGCTTGCCACTCCAGCTCATTCTCCAGACGGTGAAGTAGTCCCACCATGTCTGGGCTTTCCGGATGTCACCCTCAAGAGGGTAGTACCAGGGAATGGGATCAGGTCTGTCGGCCAAATCTTCTTCGTGCTCAATCTCAAATCCGACAGTCTTCAACGCCTCTCGGGCAGCTCGGATAGGTCGCATCTCAGGGATACCGTTTCCGAGTTCGATTTGGTGAGCAAGCTCCTTGTGTCGGGGAATGGAGGGATCCCATGCGTCGGTCATAACCCACTCGTAAACGCCGAACTAATTGAAAAAGTAGTCGCATCAGAGGAATGTTCAAATAGGAAAGTAATTGATTGAAAAAAGACGTACGATTCCTCCGGGCTTCAACACCTTGAAGATTTCGCCATAGACACCCTCGAACGAAGGAGCATGGACGGTAGCCTCAATGGCGTAGACTAGAAACACATCTCAGCAAGGGGAGATGACCAAGGACGAGAGAGGGACATACCAGCATCGAACGAGTTCTCCCCAAACTGTTCGGCGAGCTTCATAAAGTCACCCTTGACGAAGGTGACCTGGTTCTCGAGCCCCATCTTCTTGGTGTACTTCCTGGCACGCTGGAGCTGGAAGTCGTTGTTGTTCAAGCCAACGATCTGGGCGTCGCTGAACTGAGCAATCTCGCGTGCAGGGCCACCGACACCACAGCCGACGTCCAACACACGCATTCCGGGACGGAGGACCATCTGGGAAGCGAGGTAGTGCTCATGTCGGGCCAGCGATGCCAAGAAGGCCTCCCCCTTGTAGAAACGCGAAAAGTGGAACGACTGCGACCAGCCGTATTCGTACAAGTCGGTTGCACCGTCGTAGTAGCCTGAAAAAAAGTCGAGTTAGGACGCCGTTGAGCAGAAGAAAATGCAAAGCTCGACGTACCGTTGACGACCTCGGTGTACTGATCCAAACGATTCTTGTTGCCTTCGTCGTCCTCGTTGTTCAAGTCCTTTTGCCAGAACTGGTTGTAGTTTTCGATACGGTTCTGGACGCGACCGTCACTGAGAGCAACACCGGATGAAGACATTATAGCAGACGTCAAAGGGGGAGGAAGTGGGAAGAAGGGAGGAGAGGAAGAGAAGGTGGAATAGTCTGCTGGCAGCCAATGATGCCCTTTTTATCACATCTTTTTCCAGCAAATCAGGTCACTTCGGATTTTTGACAAGCGCCAGCGCTCTCACACGTGGCCGTGTGTTTTCCGTCCATTTCCCATCACGGCCCGCGCTTGAGGCTGCTCTCTAACGATCTTTATGCAACCAGCTTTGGCATGGCACCATTTATCTTATATCATGGGTCATATATCAACGAGTGGAACGATAGATTATTTATCTACACACAGGTTCGCTCACAAATGGTTGACAAAACGGCATAGAGGGTATAGCAAACGATCGCAAATTAAAGGTGAACAGGTCACGAAGAGAAACTAAAATTACAAGACGCTAACAACCCAACACCCTTCTCTAAGTAGCAGCAGCCGCGGCCGCGGGGGCGCTAGCAGATGCAGTGTAGTCCTACGTAGGTCGATGAGCAACGCGGTATACATGCAGAACTGGTGTAACCTACCTCCATCTCGGCGTCAAGGTCAGCGGCAGTTTTAGGGGCGGGTTTTGGTCCTCTTCGAGGGGCGCCACCTCGTCGGCGTCGGACTGGTCCGGACCTACAGGGCTTGAATGAGAATAGGGTGGAGAAAGGTGGTGCCAGGGATGCAAACCTTGGTGGAGCAGCTGCCTTGACGACAGGGGCAGGGGCGACACGGGAAGCGAGAGGGACGGCGCGGACGGGGTCGACAATAAGATCAATCTTCATCGGCTGGTCTAAAAAGACGGAATTGCGGGCGAGGTGAAGGGGTTTGATTAGTCGACGGTTCAGGGAGCGACGTGGAACCAGAAGAAGAGAGAAAGACGCGGAATACAAATGTAAASCCGCATCCACAAAAGCCTTGTCTTGTTACCAGTTTCGCGCTGCTATGTCTCTGTTGTTCGCCACGTCTTCAAACTTGAGACCGAGCTTGACCTTGAAAGGTTGCCCATTCCAAACGTTCGATAACCAGTCTTCTCACTGATAGTAGCTGGAATGGATTCAGTGGGCATCNAACACCACCTGCCTCACCCACCACTGCGCATCACGTGACACACGCGACACCAGTCCAAGGGAGCCTGCATCATCACTCGCGCTTCAATCGTATCCCCAATAGTTTCTTCGATTGTGCATGCGAGGCGAGACCAAAGCGCTTCAGACACGAGGGTGATCAATCCTCGTGTCGAAGCATCGAGCTTTGTCTCCGGATGGAAAGGCAATCGCCTCCGTGGCGGTCCACTTGGTGACAAACGAGACACCGACTTTTGACATGCACGGGCTTCACGCTGGCTGAACAGAGACAGGGAGCTGCGGATCCACTGTGATAGCCAAGAAGCAAGTATAGGTCCTTGCCGTGGGAGAGAAAGAAGAGGGACCATAACTGGGTAGAGCGAGAGTAGAGGCGATACTAACTGCCATCGATGAGTCGATTGTTGTACTGCTGATATGCCTTGTTGGCGTCGCCCTTGCGCGAGAAAAGGACTGTTGCGGTGCCCTTTGATTTTCCTTGAGCGTTGTAGGAGAGAGTGACCTCGCGGACTGGGCCAATGGTCTGATGGAACAGATCCTACAAACACGGTGAGACTCGGGTTACGCGTCGAGGGAAGCGAGAAGAGAACATACCTTGACCTGCGCCTCGTTCACATCGAGAGGAAGACCCGAGACCATGATCTTTTCGGAGCTGACAGCGGGACCGGCGGGGGCCTTGGGAGCAACAACTGCAGGAGCTGCTCGGGCCTTCTGGGCGGGGGTAGGAGCTGCCCTTCCAAGGACTGCACCTCTGGCCGCGGCACCAGCAGAGCGGCGAGGATGGCGCTGGGGACGCTTGTTGGAAATGATCTGTGGCCGGTGTAAGACGCCATTTTCAACAAAGAAAGGCGAAAAAAACGGGCGTACCTCGTCAAGGCTCTTGTCCATTTCGAAATTAGAGGTGATTATACGAGTTCTACGAGGAAAAGACACGAAAAGGACGAGAAGGGCGTGGGAATGGGGCTTGTTGGTGGTGGTGGTCGGTGGGGAAAGACGGCAACAATGCTTTGCTGTGCATCAACCTCCCTTATGAAGCCTGTCGGAGTTCCAAAAACCCACACTCTCCGCTTTTCCCTGGGCGCTTATTCGCCACGCTTTTTTGACTCACTCACCCTCACCTTATCCTCGAGGCATGTCAAGAGGCGGTGGACGAGGCGGCAGAGGGGGTGGGCGCGGCGGTCGAGGCGGTTTCGGAGGCGGCAATGCRCCGCCGATGGGCCTGACGTTCGCGGACCTCCAGAATCTCTCCCGGGAGGCGACCGCTCTCTATCCTGTGTGTTGTGCCTTTTCTCTGTCGTTGATATGTAATAATTGATGTCAAGCTTGCTTTTTGCAAGTAGAACAGGCATCTGCCCGTATTCACGGATGCAAACGAAGACGAGAAAAAGGTCGCAGAGCTGCAGCTCGGCCTCGTCTCGCGTCTCAAGAGCTCCCAGTATTACGTCGTGGAGAGATCAAAATCTACAGGTATGAAGCCCCGGATGTGATTCTACAGCGTGTTTAGATGTCCCCAGAACTACCTCGATACTCGGACAAGTACCGACCGTCCCTGAACACACAGCCCACACTAAAACGGAAAGAGCTCCATGCACCATTCTTCCCAACAGAGCTGTTTGAAGRTTATTTCAACCCCAAACGAATGAAAAAGGGTAAGCCTCACCTCACTGTTACTACCTCCCCTCTCCCTCTCACCATCGTTTTCTTTGCAGCTGCAGCCAAATCAGCCAACGCCAAAATTAACCTCGATGACCTCATGAACGAGGGCGACGAAGAGGTTAGCTTTCTAGCCTAATCCTTTGCGACCCTTAACTTACTCCAAACCAGGAAAAGTCAGCCGACGAACGGTCGGAGGTAGGATCTCAAGAAGCAGAAGACTACGATGTCGATGAGGAATACGACAATGACTACGCCGAAAACTACTTTGACAACGGTGAAGGTGATGACTTTGACGATCTCGGTGGAGGGGGAGGTGACGAGGGAGGAGGTGAGTGCTCTCGAATCCGCATCCCGATTGCCTGCTGAAGTCTTTTGCAGGAGATTACGATTAAATTATTTCGCAATTACTGTACATTAAGATTCCCAACGTAGTGTTCTGTTGCTCCTGTCGGTTGACAGTCCCCGCAAGAAGCGATTCGTTGCAAATCCAGGTTTCAACCCTCTCGCCTCTTTCGTGCTGGGTTGTATCTAAAACCGCCTATCAAACATGAATTAGACCTCACCTCCATCTGCTTTCAGCACCAGCAATAGCGACGACTATAATTGCGGTATACTATTTTCGACGGAACTCCTACTACGGTATAAATACAACTCGATTGATAAAACAATAACCTTATGCGAAAAAAATTCAAGCTTCAGAAGAAACACTATAAATGAGTTGTAAAAGCAACGAAGAACAACATGTCCGTGATTGGCTAACTGAGATTCCGAAAGGCGGGAAGAAGATACGGTATGAGGAAAAGGAGCGATTTAAAATGTGCGATACGATATGGTATGGTATGGTATGTTTGCCAACGAAAGGGATGCCAGGGAACTGTCGACCCAACAAGAACGCTATGACGCGCCCGAGAAATCCCTCTCTTTGCCCTTCCTCAGCGGGGAGGGCAGCGACGTCAGATCGGGTGTGCTCGCAACAGTCGACAGCGACACCAAACGGCGAGTATTCGGGGTCCCCAGTGGGCTGAGCGACTGTGTTACTACCGCTGGACTGCTCGGTAGAGACATGTTGCCTGGGCGGAAAGGTTGGGCTGGCGACGACCCTGGTTGTCCTGCTGCAGCTTCTGTGAGCAAGAACTCGACCCAAAGTCGGGAGAACGACTGTAAGAAAAGAAAGAAAGATACATCGTCAATAAAGTGTCTCTGTAATGTGATAGCGATTCGGGGTGCGTACCTCAGTTTCGTCAGACTTATCCACCTCGGGGCTCCTGATAGCAGGGGCGGGAGAACCAGAGGACAACGACCTGCCCCAGAACCCAGTCGACGGCGATGTTATAGAACCTCCTCCTGCCTTCTGGATACCGGCCTTCTCTTTCTCTTGATCTGTCCAACCCAATACTGATGCCAGGAGGTTCAGCATCTCGAACCGCTTGGTATCTCCACGCGGTGTATTCAAGAACGAGAGAAGGACATTGGTGACCAGTCGCCTGTCGACGTTGGTTTCGCTGGAGCTTTTACGCAGTCGTCGGAGGGCTTCTACGAGATGCTCGTTGATGATAACGGCTAGAAGAGACGCCTGGTGAGCGAGAGAGGATTTGAAAAAGGGAGCCGGTACACACTCTCATGTCGGAGCTTCCCAATCAGCAAATTCTTCTCCTTGATTTGATTTTCCAGTTCTTGCGTTTTCGTGATGTTCGATTGCGATTCCTCCAGCTTGAGCTAGGGAAGTTGAACGGTCAATGGGAGAGAACAGGAAGCCAATGACTGCGGAGCTTACTTCGGCGGTGTTTGCCCGATGCTTGTACTCCGCGAGAGATAGGGTCACTTGTTGTAGCTGACCTTCGTAGTCTTTGACTGCCTGGCGCAGCTCATGATCTTTAGCTACAGAGGAATGTCAAGCGATCGCCGAAAACAACAACAGTCAATGAGACCACTCACCCGCCTGGAAGTCCTGCAGCACAGACTGCAGATTCTCCGTCTTTTCCTGCTCCGCGACCAGCAGACCGGCATCTCTTTCCTTGACTTCTCGTTCAAGCTCCAGATCACGACGAAGCTCGTCCGCAGTAGTTCGGGCGTCTTCTGATAATGCCTTTTCGTGCATTGCTAACCGCTCCCACTCATCCCGCTCCATCCGACACCGCTCGAGTTCCAGTTGCGTTTCTCGAAGTTCACGTTCGCGCATCAGGCTCTCTTGGGAGCTTTCTTGCAAAGTTCGTGTACGGAGGGCGTCTAGCTCTTTCGAAGAGCGCTCGGCCTCGTCATGGGATGTAACGAGTTCCTCCTTCAACGTTTCGATCGTTACCGTCAGATCCTCGTTCTGCACCGTTAGAGACTGGATCATCTGTTCTCTACGATCCAATTCTTCCTGTAAAGCTAGCTCTCACAAACGAAGCAAATTGAGTAGCAAAGGAATACATACCGCATCCTGTTTCAGCTTCGTACCCAACCTCGTCCTCATATCCGTCAACTTGCCGAGAAGGTTGTTGTATTGCGCTGCCAAAGCATCCTTCTCCTCCTTCGTCCTCTCAAGCTCCCTCTGCAGTCGTTCCACAGGATCCTCGACGTCGTCACCGTCGTCTGTCGTTGCCTGTTTTCCGTTGGGCGGTGCATGGCCGTTGACTCCGTTGATAGCAGCAGGGAGCGGGCTCTCTCTGCCCCTCTGGCTGTCAATAGACACCCTGGGGTTCGATGCAGAGTTGCTTCTGGAATGCGACGCTGCTCTGGCGTCTTCCTCGACAGACATCCCGGGTTTATCTTGCAGTTGCAGGGGTGGGGGAACGTGGCGGAAGGCGATCGGTCAATTAGTTCAAGGCGCAAGAGGCTATGAATTCAATTCCGGGGCCACGTGCCACCGTCAATGAACTCTTTCTGAAGCGAGCCTATGCTCGAAACTGCATAGTTGACCCAGCCACCAGATAGAATCTCAAATATTCACTCAAACGAGGTCTATATAGATGAGTACCAATCCTTAGTAGAAATTACAGCGAGCGGAAGTTCTATGTCCCATGCCCCCCGAATCCGTCGTTGAGCGCTCTCTGTCGATCGACATTCATGAAGAGTCTCGGCTCTGGATCGATGTTGGTAGGAAACCGTTCATTCAAAGGTAGCCAACGAAGCTGATCTCTCGCGTTCCACCGTCAGAATCAATTGTTTCGTGCCGACCGGGGAGTTGGTAACGGAGAGTAAAAATCCAATAGAAGTGGGATAAAGGCTAGTCGATAGCACTTGCTACCAGCTGTTTAGGAATCGATAGACCGGTTTTTCTCGTAATTTTGCTCGTTTCTTCTTGGAGCAAGTGGTGCGGCCAAACGAACCGTTTGGGATTGCAATGTTCAACTAAACATTCGGAGCTCAACCGTCACTGTTATGTTGACCTTGAGAATAGGCCGGCGGGAGCAGCAGGCGCACCTAAAAAGAGTATGGTCTGCATATCATGTTTGTTCCGCTCCGAAAGCAAATAAATATTAAGAAGCGAGTTTCAAGAAAAACGGGTCTATCGATTCCCCGACGAAAGAACGCTGAAAATGCCCCGCAGTGCCTCGACAGAGTTGGAGTTGGGAGAGTGAAGGAAGTGGAGATGAGTGGTGGAGACTCTACGGCCCGGCCGAATGCACGTGTGCCGCCCCGGTATATGGAAAAACGGAAGCAGAGCGCTGTTTGTGCTCCTGCTCTCATCATCCACATATCATCCTCCTGCTGGCAGCATCCTCAATCCCCTCCTTTGATACCGAAATTTGAAGCGGAAGCCCAGGAAGATGACGATTATGCCACTCAGACTCAGAGAGGCAGAAGTTGGGCTCCCATTCGACTACCCCGAGATCTCCAAGCTGGTCCAACGCTCCGTCCATATACCAAACCTACCTGTCGAGCTCATCAGCAATGTTTTGGCCCAGTTGGAGTATAAAGATCTGCTACAGTGTACTTTGGTGAGTCTCCATACCTGTGGCATGTCGCCCTTTCATTGACTGGAATCACACAATGCTTGCTTAGGTTTGCAAATTGCTACACAAACTGGTCCACGAAAGCTCTCGCCTGCTGTACACGCTAGAACTCGGCAAGAGTCGAATGGTATCGGTCCTGAGGCCAAACGATAACCCCAACTTTGCAAGTCGGCTTGAATTACTCCGTGACCGCGAGCAAGCGTGGCGGGTTCTCGGATGGAAACACCGTCGCATACTTGACCTTCCTCCCACGGGCTCCTTGTACGAGTTCGTGGGCGGCGTGTATGGGAATGGGAAGGAGGGAGATAATCGCATGACAACTTCGATCTCCTTCCTGGAGTTGCCTTCACTCGGAATCCCTTCAAAAACCGAAGATGTCAAGCCGCCAACGCAATTGCAAACGTGGACCCACTCAATGCCTGATTTGAGTATCATCGACTTCACCATGGATCCCCTACAAGATCTTCTCGTCCTTGTTGCAGTGGCGCCTTTACAGTGAGGATCACCACTTCTGCCGCGGATTTGAACCCAACTTAACACTTTGTTGTTTAGGTCTGAATACATATACGAACTCCATGTTCGTTCAATCAAGACAAACCGACCACATGAAAAAGCACCAGTCTCGGTTTTTCCTTGTCTCCGCAAACCCGGAAATCATCTCGCACCCATCGAGGTTATAACAGCAGTTAGAGTTCAAGTCTGTGGAGATCTAGTGGCACTTCTCATCAAGGACGTGATGGAGAATTCTGGTGGACACTTGGAGATATGGAACTGGGAATGCGGACCAACTTATTCGGTCAGTCTGTCACCCGTTTCCGGGGCAAGAACACGTTCACTAACTTCTCTTACGCAGTGCACGATGCCCAGAACGCAAGGGATCGACGATTTCAGCTTTCTCACCCGTGATGTGGCTCTCATCGTCCGGCCAACGGGTCGATTCGAAGTTTACGACTTCAAAGATCCTCGCTCGGAGAGTTCCATACCCGTCCTCCGATACGTCTTTGCCTTCCCACCGCTTAGCCCCGGATACACCTACTGGTACATCTCCATGAGCAATAACCCGACTCCAGGATATGTCCCGGACCCAAAGGATAACACGAACATGGACGGGTTTTTGAAAGGCAACAGGCAGATATACTACCCTAATCCCAAGGACCGGATTCACGCGTGCTGCTTGTACGTCTTCAACCCCGCTGATCCTGTGCTACACCAGGTGTCTTCTTTCGTCTTCTTTGTGAAGATCGACACGCTGCTCAACCCGCCCTTCGACTGGTTTGATAGGGAGCCTTTCGACGAGAATGGCCCTCCTGCGCCTTATTACCACCCCTCTGTGTTCGCAGGTCGGAGGAAGATGTCGGAGTACTATGCGAAAGAGCTAGCACCATCAAGCAAGAGGGCTGGTAAAGCGCCTGAATCCAGCTCGGAGGCTGCTTCTGGCAGTGGTATCTCCATCCACGCTGATAGTTCAGGCGCACCTGCCCTCCCCGTCCATGGTTATCCGGAAAACTCCATTGGTAGCCCGTCGTCGCCGTCGGGAATGGCTTCTCCAAGTCATGGAGCTGGTGCTAGTCACAACCTCCTACCGCTATCTGAAGAACTCCTTGACTCGATATCGACATTCGACCCCCTTCCCCCTCCCCCACCCGCAGCACCCGCATCAGCATCACAACCCCAAGCCCAATCTCAAACCCAGCAGCAACAGACGCAGCAAGCACAACCGGAACAACCACCACAGGACCCAATTGACCTGTACGTCCCCGTGCCTTGGGAGACCTGGGGCCCCGCCAGCACACGGTGGTTCGAGGAATGCCTTAGTACAGATTGGCAACACGCGATATACGGTCTGCGTGCGGTGGAGAGTGTGGAGATTTCGAAGATGACGGCGGAGAGGCAGTTTCAGATACATACGTGGCCTCCGGGGAACCGTCAGTCGGAGGATCCGGTTAGTGCGATTCCTGGTGGGTCGAGTCTGGATAATGCTTCGACGGCGGGGGTGGCGGGTTCGAGTTCGAATTCCAGCTCTAGTAATAGTGCCGGGAGCGTTGCTGCTGGTGCTGGTGCTGGTGTGTCAGGTGCTAGTGCTAGTGCGGGTGCTCAAGGTGGACAAGCTCAGACGCAAGCTGGAACCGCCACCACAGCAACGACAACAACCAACGCCAACACCGCAACGAACGGGCAGCAACAAGCTCAAACCAGACGCGAACGTCGCTTCCTACGCATCCGTGATTTCAGTCCTTATGCCCAAACCAAAGCTGCATTGTCAGAAACAAAAGACCACCCTGTGTTCCAGGGGAGGGGAAAGTGCAGGACGTTGTGGCGGTCGCCAAAGGTGGTTACGGAGGTTTCGAGGGTCCCTGTGAATGGGGTGTTCAAGTACGATATCATGAGCTCGCTGCCATATGTTGAGACAGTGAGCGATGAGACGTATGATGTCACAGATGTGATGATGGATGATTCGCGTGTTTTGTTGCTGAAGGTGAGTCTCCTCCTTGTCATCGTTCTTAGGAGGGATTGAGAGCTAATGTTCACCGTCGTTTTTTAGCGTGGACCTGCGGGAAGACTAAAACAACTGGAGGTGTTGATGATGTAGAAAGACGGAGGGGTTTATAATGTTATTGGCTATGTATCATTTCAGAACGCTCAGCATATGGACATTGCAAAGTGTGGACGCATTTAGGTTTCAAAGCATAGTATGAAGGAATTTCCAAGTGTAATTATATAGAGTCTATTTCTTTGTTTTCTGGTAGAGGCCGATATGGTGGAGAGAGTGAGGAGTCGTAGTACGTCGTGGTTATTGAAGAAAGTCCACATCCAGGACGTCGTCGCCAGAGTTGGCCGACAGCGCTTCTGTGTCCTGGTCCTCTTCCCCTTCCGCCTCCGGGCCTCTTGGAGAACGACCGCGCCATTTCTCCACCTTGTATCTAAGAAAGCGATCAATCTCTTCGACATTCTTCGTGTTCATCAGCCCGGTTCGGAATTTGGTGTACCAAGGTTTTCGGTGACTTGAAAAGAAACAGAGAAAAGAGCAGGGTTCATGAGAAAACGCTGGCAATTAACATTTCACGCGAAGCTATGCAACACGACAAGTGCTCACCACTGAAATTCCACAAAATGTCGAATGTGGGTCTGGATGGTGGGTAAAGACGCCGTTCCCGGGTACTTCGAGCAGAGATCCAGGTATTCAAGGGATATGTCAACTGGATCGGGTATTGGAGTGTCCGTGAAGATGCTGCATGGATTACATGTGGTGGCGAGTTTTTCTGATCATCAGTACTAGAAACTGGATACAGTGTTTTTTGCACAATCTACAGCAAAAAAGAAAGAAGAAGAAGGATATGTGGCGTTTATTTTGAGAGTAAGTACTTACCAAGGGTTTCCGAGCAGGGTTTCGCCTACCATGAGGCCATCGGCGCCTGTAAACTCTAGATTTGCCTGGAGGTCTGTGAAGACTCGGACGTTACCGTTGCTGATAGTCGGTATCGTGAGATGTGTTTTGAGTTCTTTCACCACATTCAGATCTGCGGCCCCTTGTCGCCGTCGTCTGGCAGAGACGGTACGAGCGTGAAGGGTGATCCAGGAGGCGCCCTGGGCTTCCAGCCGTTTGGCGAGCTCGTGCGTTTTTGGAGCGGGCTGACAGAGACGAAGCTTCGCGCTTACGGGAACGGCGAACGAGTGGGTCATTGAGGATACTATGGCGGTGATTTGGGGTCAGTTTTATTTGTGGCCATCTTTGGCGGTGTTCGGCATGATACTAACCGATGTTYTCGACGAGGGGCCAATCTTTCTGACCCAGAAGATAGGCACCAAARTGTCCGTCTCGAGCGGCTTCCTGAGGGCAACCCAGGTTCAAGTCTAGGTTGCTTGCAATGTCGTTAACCATGGTCGATTATTGGGCTCCGAGGAAGGTGGCAGATACCTATTCCGTCACAATAGCTTTCGATTTTTCTTCCGGCTCTCACAACCAGCTCAGGGTCATTTCCACATAGTTGTATCACGACAGGTGTCTTCTTCTCCGCCGCTGCCATGCTCAGATCTCGAGTATGGAATTCAAGGTATTCTTGGTCGTTGAGCAGGCGGTCTGGAGCAAGCATCTGGGTGTAGGTCAAGGTTACACCATAATTTTCCACCAAAGAGCGAAAGGGTAGGTCGGATTGGTTGACCATCGGCGCGGCGATGTACTTCAAGGCCTTTGGGTCCATTGTGGTCGAGAAGAAGAGAAGATGACAGGCGCCAGGCGGCCCGCCCCGTTCCGTTTGAGTTCCAAATTCCCACGTCTATAAACGTACCTGTGGTTGGATTTGCCCTGGATTTGCCGCGCGCCTTGACCTCTATCCCACCAGAACTTCTGAAARTCTTCGGAGCCCACCAATATCTGAAAGAATAATTGCATTCTCAAAGGCTTATGGGACGATATAAAGACTGCATAGATACGACTTCTAGATCTCGCCATCCTGCCCTTCAAACGACCATCCAAATGGCCATGCTGCTCACCAAGAATCCCCCAATACACTGCATGGTCAATGGCTTCGGAGATTCTCTGGTTCAATTGCGTGCATCACAAGTTTAATTGTTCATATGGTCAAGAAGCCTCTTACTCAACTTCTATCAACCTTGCTCGTATGGTTAAAGTCCGGCCTAGGGAAATTTCAGTCCTAGAAGGTGGACGCCATGGCCCTTCTTTCTCGCTTCATTGTAGCTGCCTTTGCACTGGCAGCTACCGTTCAGGGTGCTCCTCAAGACCTCGGGCAGCCAGGTCAACCGTCGAGCGATCCCTGTGCCAGGATCGGAGGCCAGAAATGGGTCGCACCATCAGAGGTGCGAGCCTGCTTTACCTCTGTGAGAGTGAATGAAACCGTCAAGGCCAATGTGCGTCTCCATTCTCATGCTTTCAGGAAATCATTTCCGCTGACTTGGTCTCCAGATCCTGGATGTGATTAACAAGACTCTGAATTTTCATACCTCGACAAACTACCAAATCCGTGCCCCACAGCCTTTCACCTCAGATGTCCGAGTTAATCTCCCTACTGAATTAGAAAGAATCAAGAGACAGTTCTACCGGTCTGAATACGACTTCCACGTTGACCTCTCGCGCACGTTGAAGCGAACAAATGATGGGCATGCGGCTTGGACGTTTGCTTGTTATGTACGTGGTATCAGTTCTCATGGTGGTGCACATGCTGGTGACTCACGATTTCTACCAACATAGGACTGTATGTATCTCACAATTACCCAATAACGAGCCTCGTTCTCACAAACATCATTCAGCCCTCTTCGTCAATTACGTCCCAACACCACTGACGCTGCTTACCTCTCCAAATGGCACCCAAAACGTTCACATTTCCCCGGAAGCTTTCAATGTTTCGAGTGCTGAATTCCCAGACCAAATGGATGTATGGCAAAACGCATTGCCCGGTCGACTTAACGGTCAACTTGAAACGGTGGGCGTGGATGTTCTGTATGGAAAACCCGCAAACACGCTCACCCAGATTTAGCTATCTGGATCCAGAGTCCTCCTTATCAACGGGAGAGACCCCTTCGATGCTGTGAATGCCAATACATTGATTACCGGCAGCTACCAGGCCTTTGGCACGCGTCAGAATGCGTAGGTTCTTGCTCATTTTGCGATTATATCATGGCTAACCGAAGTTAGTTTCTTTTCGAGTTATCAGCGAGGGAACGAATCCTGGAACTATATCATGGGAAATTTCGCTCAACAATCCTTGCCGTTATCTGACACGGTGAGGCTGACCATCCTGCGCTCCAACCGCACCAGACCAGAGACTTTTGTCGTAAGTAGAACTCAAGATTCATGCACCGACACGTGGGTTTGCTTATCCAGAATTTAGCTACCTTACAGAAGTCGTTTCGGGTCTCAATCAAAGTCATTTACGGACACAGCTTCCTGGCGTGCCAATAATTGTGTTGCCCAGCCTGGCACGAATGGCGTTGACCGGAACTCAAATGACCCCGCCTCGAGGTTAGCCGCGGTGGAAGATCCAATGGCTAGATATCAACAACAGCCTCCCCTTCCCCCTGCGTTAGCGGGAAAGTATCCCCTTGATGTTCTCATCGATAGCTCCCCTCTGTCCAACGTTGTATTACCCGAGGAGCTTCAGCCTTCCCTCACCGCAGTGAACGGGAGTCGGTCCGTGTCACAATTTTACTTGCTGAAGGATGGCGTGACTGGTATTTTGGCTCTCGGGAGTTTCTCAGATACCGATTACAACGAACTGCACAGGGGCTTGCTCGTAGGGCTTCTCAATCTGAAGTCTTTGGGTGCGACGCGATTGATCGTTGATGTTGTACGTCTTTTAATTATTGCTTTCCGTGGTCGGAATTGACCAACTTTCGTTTTCAGTCCAACAATGGTGGTGGATATGTCTGCGCAGCCCACGTAAGTTTGTTTGTAAGCTTCCTCAGCAATCTTTCTAATGCCATTGGTCTGGAGTGGCTCCACCGCATCGTAAGCTTGTCTCTTGAAACTTCTTCTTTTGTCTGAATGTGACGGTATTAGATTGTGGGTCCGAAATCGACCTCCGAGCCCCAGGCAGGTTTAGATACCAAGGCTAGAGCCGGCCCTTTGGCTCGATCCATCGTCGATGAATTGGTCAAAAATCCCAAGCTCGACCCCGAGGGTTTTCTCAATTATAATCCCACCAACTGGAGGGACGCTAATAACGTGCCGTTCAATGCCTCAACCAACTGGCTGCAACCCGTGGTCACCAAGACGGTCAATCGCCGGCCAGATGCCTTCAGCCCTAGGTATGTTGGTTCTTTTGGTCTTAGCAATCGTCCCTGAAATTGGGGTAGGCTTGGTCAGGAATGCCAACCAGATGGCTTCCCTTACGCACCCCCGACTGAACCGTTGTTTGATCCCAAGCAAGTTGTGATCGTGTCGAACGGCAGGTCAGTTATTTTGGGTTTCGTGTGATTTCAAGTTACTGAATCTGGGTGTTCAGATGTGCCAGTTCATGCTCACTCTTCAGTGTACGTGAATTGCCATCACCCCATCTTTAATTGTAATCCATAGCCCCATTTCTTCAGATTTCGATGGTCAAATACGAAGGATCGAAAACGGTTGTTTTAGGGGGAAAGCAAGACGTTGCACAGCAATATTGCGGTACCGTCGGAGGACAGTCGACTAATTTCAGAGGTATCGACACTGAGATAAAGGTAAATATATGTTTGATTTTTATCGATCAATGGCTTACCATCGTTTACGATAATTAATTGAACCCTGGTTAGACAACAAAGTTGAAAGGCCATCCCCTTGCACCCCCCGACTTGTGAGTCATTCTCACATACTCACTATCGAGATGGTTAATTTCACATCTTGCATCGCAGGTTGGTAAACGGCGGTCAAGGTATAGCCTGGAGACTGGCGTTCGGGGTGACTGATCGTGAAGAGCCAGAAGGTGATTCTATTAATCAGTTTTACCCTTTCCCGTCCTTCGACCTGATTCGTCCTCCAACGGGCGCTACCGGGACCGTTGCCATTCTTTTGTCATTAATTTGTTCACATCTGACTTGAYACTCGACCTCGTTTTGTTCTTTACAGAATGGCAGGATCATCCCGCAGACCTCAATTTGCCTATTACAGCAAAGCTGTAAGTCGCCTTCCTTTATCTACTGTTTTAAGAATCGAATATCTGATCTTGATGCTAATAGCGCCAACAACCCTGTTGCTATTTGGGAAGAGGTTGCAGCTAAACTACTTTCGTGAATGTGGTGCCGTAAATGTTATACAGCCTTACAGCGATGTATTTTGAGTTCTCAACAGCTGTCCTCTTTGCGGATCATGCACCAAATTTGTGGAGCTTGCGTGCTGCGCCTAGCATCAGGCCTATAAGCGCCCGATGGACTGAGAAGCTGCTACCGAGCGTCTCGATTCGCGAGGTTCCCACATTCATTTCAGCTGAACGGCCAGACTGAATTACCAACAGACTGGACTTGCGCCTCACGCGGAGGAATGCACCGGCTTCGAGGGTCCCGTTCTGCCTATTTATGCCTATCATCCGATAAGATTCAACGCCGCGTCGTTATCCTGAGGTTAGGTTGGCGCCGCCACAAGTCTCATTTCCAATCGCCATGGATAAACATCGACAGCGCTTCGATGGAGCCCCTTCATTATGGCATCGAAGGCCATCTCCTCTACGGAAATGACCTGGATCCCGTGGAAAATGCAAAATCACCCGCAAAGTGAAGTACCTTCGCCACTCCAGTTTCCCGGCTCCTCAACCGTGCAGTGGAAGATTGGAGCTATTTCCATACCCGAAAATGGGTGTCTAAGACTAGGTTGTTCAGCCAGCACTCCTGTAATTCGGACCCACAGCATGATATCGACCGTTTGATTGGACGGGTAAAGTATAAATTCTGTTGACCTACAACTAAAGATGACCTCATGTCCGAATCGCCGGTTTCCTGGAATTTGTCGTGTGCGAAATACCGAGGTGAAGGATGAACCCCAAATTAAAGATCACGAGTTTAGCGGGCCTTTCCCCGAAGAGTGTTTCGACTCGAATGCGGAAGTCAGATGAGACGGCCGAAGTCTTCGACTACGGAGTCACCCCTCCCGGTTTGTCACGGAATGGGTATTGGATCATTCGTAGTGAGGCTTGATCACAAGCATCTCCTCGTGTTTTGGCTGGTTTGGTTGCTGGAACGATAGACGTCAATTGTGATGCAACATCGTCCGTACTATGCTTCGCAGCTCTACGCTCCATCCATTTCCCTCAGTGGCGTCGACCATGCTGCATTTCCTACAGGTTGCCATGCTATGCCTCGAGGTAATGCGGAGATCGAGGTCGACCCCGCAGTAGACTGGCCGACTTGCTCAACTGATTGCCTTCAGCTTCCCATGCCCGAAATTCTACTTGACTCACATGTTCGAGAATCGACTGTGTCCGTAGCAGTGATCCGGAAGGACCTGAGAGATGCATATTCTTTCTAGGAAGATGATGCCCAGGAAACTTTCTCTCGAAAGTTTGCGAAGAGAGGCAACGGATCCGTTTTTGGACGAGGTAATAGTTCTGGGTGTGGCGGTGGATGCAGGGCCCTGAGGCTCGAGCACCTGGCCGATCTCGAAAACTACGCACCAATTAGAGGTGCTCACGAGAGAGAGGAAGGATTTAATCAAACCATCGCGTAGCTCGATAAATCATTTATCGAAGGCTCCAGAATAGATAGGAAATTGTTAATGTAGCCGCGTACATCCCATAAATGACTATGTGTTAGATTCAATTTACCGGTGTCTGCTTTCTCCGGGGGCCGAACCGCGAGGTTTTCTGTTGTTTTTGTTGCCGTTCGTAGCGTGCGCGGCAGGCCTTCACGCAAGGAACCAGGGGGCTTTATCGATTAAAGGCGCCGTTGTAACCGTCGCAGACTCGCCAGGTCGAGGCTCGATAAATACACATGAAAGAGCGATTAGTGGCGGATATTTATATGCTTTGCCTACACGTCGTCTTTACAGACTGATATGTAGGAGACCCTTTTTGAGAAGACAAATGAATCAACCCAGACTTGGATTTGCCTCCGCTCCAGCCATGAATTATCTTCAGCCTTGTGGGGTAATAGCCCCGACGACATCAATCTGTTTCAATGGGGCTAGAAGGGGAACGGTTCAACTCACTGAACTTTTGCACCATGAAGCTCGAAAAACACATGGAGATTCTTTGCTACGAGATAGAGCCGATGAGATGTCAAAAGAGAGAAAAMTCCGCACATTTGTCTTCCAAGATATCACATCAGAAGCTTTCCACTTTCTGTCCGACGCAAATGCCTCGCCGGAAGATCGTTGTGTAAATCTTGTCGAGGGAGATGCAGGGCAGTGATCGGAAGAGACGCTACGAGCTCGTACCAAATTTCCTAGCTTTTATGACTTGGGATCCGAAGTGTGTCTTCCAACGAGTTTTCTTTCGAGAACATGGACGCTCGACCTTGACTTAGAGTTCGCCGCCCATTCTTGCGGCCCGGAGAAGAGCTCACGGCAATCAAATCGATGGCCGCCCCTCAGCGGCAAACACCGGTGGAGCGTGGACGGGTTGACTGCTTCTGCAGCTTCCTTTCTTCTGACCGACTCTCAGGCAAATTCTTGAAGGGCTTCGGCTCTTTCGGGATTAGTATGACCTAGTATGACCTTTTCTCGAGGCAAAAACATTGCGTTTTAGCGGTGACTAGTACCAAATGGAACCAATCAAGATTGCCTTTCGATCTCTCTCGGCAATATCCATGAAATGTCACTTTGGTTTCTCCCAACTGTACACCAATGCTCCGATGGCCGAGTGTCAAGGCTTCCACTCTGCTCTCCTGGTCCATGTTGCCCTGTGAGCTACTTGGTTTCCTTCCCGTTCAGCGAACTGTCAGGCACACATTACCGCAATCGATCCTCTCCGAGGTTAGGCATATGCTCTTACCGGTAAAACGTCCCGCCGAGCCAGCGAAGCTGACGAGTTGTCATAAACTGGATGACTGGAAATGTCGAGACCAGCCTTATTATTTGGGCCCTGCCTTCCAACTGACGGGGCTTCGAATCTCTAGCTGGTTCGAGGCCGAGCCCATTTTGCAATCAATATCGAAGGTGTGCCTAGCATTTTTTGGTTCCCTTGTTGACTGGCTCTATGTTTGCGTATGTCCTGGAACAAGTACTGTGTCAGTCCCCAGTCTTCTGAATGTGCCACGTCGGGCCTTCGGGACGGTCTGTGGGTGATTTTTCGCTCTTCACAGATGTTCGTTCCACGTCTGCGGTGAATGGTACAAAAAATCTCGGGGTAACATCTTAACGTCAATCTCAAGAACACCTTTCAGACTTATCTTCATGGGCCGAGCTCCGAACAAGCATGAACTTACATCTTCTCTCGGACAAGACCGTAATCAGTTCAAGGTTATTCTTTTCAAACTCTGAAGTTATTTTACCGGAATCGACAAGAGCTGCTATGTTTGAGATCCTCATGGGCCTACTATCACACGGACTACTTCTACCAGCTCGTTTTCCACCCTAGGAATGCCCGCTCGTTGATTTGACAGTTTTCACGGTTTTCCACATCTTCTCTCCTGCATTGGACGGCGTATTCTTCTCTGGTCAGGCGCTCTGTACTGGCTTCGTAAATATCACGGTTGCCACAACTCTTTTGTCCTACTATGCACATGGCTTCGTCCCGATCCTCCGAAGAGAGAGGAGATAACTACGGCCACAACAGGGCATTATCATCCTTTCTCGGTCGCTCAAGTTAAGGCCGCCAAAGCCTTCCATTTTAGTGATGCTCTTACCTGTAACTTGGCCAGAGTAGTGCCGATACGAACCAGTTCGTGAACGTTTTCTCGACCGCTTTTTCTCAATCTTAATGGTGTTGACGGTGGATCTATTCAGGCTATGCATGTGTCCATGCAACGCCCGCCCGCTTTACCCCAAGAGTACCCAGAAATATCGGAGGCCGAGCTCAGCGAAAGCTTCATACACAAAGATCTATACGATAGCTCCGTTTTTCTGCCGTTCTCCAAAGCCCTGGGTGTGTGGAGCCTGAAAACGGTCGAAAAGTCGATAGATGAATCCAGGGTTTGAATGTTATCGCCACAAATATGCGGCCGCCCCTATTACATGTAACCCCAATACAATTTGTCGGGAGACCTGGCGCGTTTGCTTGTTTGTTTAAGAAGGAAAGATGAAAGGTATGTTACGGAAAACTTCTTCGTGCCATCTCTCATGGGTCCCTTCCCGGACAGCGGTAGGTTAGTTACATCGTTTCGCCTTCGGCCGCTCTCCATGCAGTCTAGATCAGATTATTCTAGTTTGCGCAATGGCGATAGGTACATTTATCAATTGCAGGGATTTCTACTGCCAAGGTATTGCATCCGTGTTTGAGCAGCATATTCGGCGCCACACCCGCGTAAGTTTTTGCCTTTCTGTAGAATTAACAGCCAGACCCGAGCCCACATTCCCCGTCATGCTAGATGTTTGGCGGGCGAAGGGCGCCTCGGCAAACACACCTGTCAGGGTGCAGGCTATAGTCAATTGTCAATTTATANTTGGGCCTGGACTCGGTACGCGCCCTGCGAGGCTGCGCCTGACTGAAAAGGTCATGAAATGGTGATCGCCATTTAATTCATTCACAAGTTGATGAGTCTTAGATTAGAATGCGTTTTCACCTTGCACCTCAGGCAGCACCTGCATTTTTTTATTGCAATGTGGCGTTGAGAACTCTTTAAATCATATGCGGAAGATCGGCCGCCTGTCCGCGAGTTACTCACTTGAACTCGAAAGGGATTCCGAAAGACGGAAATGAACTTGTGGCACCAAATTTTCATCACAGCGAAGCACATTCAGAGTCAGAATGGCAGCGACCCTTGAAGCTTGAGGCTTGAGTCGCCAGGCTCCAGAAATCGAGGAGGACTTCCTTCATACCAAAGCCTCGTGAACGCATGCGACGACCAAGGAGATGACAGCGAGCGCAGGTCCTGATCTCCAATGATCGTCCTGGCATCATGGGTCTCGAGTCTCGACCCACCTCATTTTGTCGGCCCGTCTTCATCTACCTATATGGGCCATAGGATCCGACTGTCGCACGAGCGCGAGCCTTGATTGGAATGGTTACCGACGTGTTAGGTACGGCGGCGACTCGGTGGCGCGGCGGCCATTGGCCACACGGACTTGCGATTTTCGATATGTATTGCACTGCGACTCGGACGGTCGTTGAGCCTCGACCCTCTAAAATTTTTTTAACCCTCTTTCACGGTCCACACTTCCAGGCAGGACACTGTCACATTTCCGCCAAGGGCCTGTGTGTCACTGTGCTGCGCGCGGTGCACCTGCTTCTCCAGCTGAGGTGAAAAGAGCGTTGACGTCAAATAAAACGAGATGTATTAAATCCGAAGGGAGTTAGTCAACCTTATCACAAAGTTCCCCTGCCGAGAGCTGGTGACTCAGAAGCAACCGTATGCTCTCTGCACTTAGTTGTTATGGATTAGAACATGTTGTCAGGGCCTTCAGCTCCAACTGACAAGCGAGAGTTATTATCCTTGGGAAAGAGAAAGGCTCGCCGACTTCGACAAACGAGCCCGGTTAAGCTAGTACGGATGCTCTTTCAACTCTCTGAAATTAGTGTTGATGTCACGTCGGCGTTAACATCTATTTCCATCGGCGGCTTCAGAAAACAGTCGTGGCCGCGCCGCGGCACCTTCGTTGTGTGCTCCCACAAGTGTACCCACGCTTACATATGGATCAACACTGCAAGCGACTCGGAGGTGAGGGAACCGGAAAAGCCCACTATTCGTGTGGTTGTGGTGCTTCCACAAATATATAGCAAAACAAATCAAACGCCCTAAAGAGGCGAAGGTCTGTGGAAAGTCTCCGAGTCGGAGAAAGTTCTGGTGCTAAACGCTCACTAGTGGTAAAGGCTCACTTGTTGAGGCGCCCGAAGGATCAAACAAGTTCAGAACATTCTCTACAGAACTTATCGCTATCATACCATACTCCGGGGCGCCGTCAATGTTCTACAACGAACGTCGTTCACCACACTTGTTCCGTCAAGGTTTATGTATATGTACGATTAGCCTCAGTCGGCCACCGCTGCCGTGAGCTACTCTTCGGAGTAGCCTTCGGAGTTTTACCAATCCGCCCCATTCGTGCAGCGTAATTGAATTGACTGCATCCGTTCAATAGTTTAGAGCTCGGCACAGTGATGCGGTAAGATGGTCAAAGCCCTCATGGGGGGCTGACCAGGGCTGTGAGGCGCAGAAAGCAACACATATGGATACGCAGCTGTATAACATGCGAAGCACACTATTCAATCCCACTCGCGCATTACAGTCCGAGCACCCCCAAAATATCCAATAGGCTAGCTGGCCTCTCACCACAAGTATACGTTATTAGCGTTACCGCATTCCTCCAAGGACATACCTCGGCTGGTGCGAGCAATCCCAGGCAGTCGGAAGAATTTTTCCCGTCGAGAGAAGGAAGGCCGTTCGAAATGGTGGCAGACATGAACACGCCAAGAACCGATGTGCATCCTCATAGGATTAACTAAATCGATCTATAGTACCCTTTGCATTATGGTTTATAATCCGAGTACCAATACCTGGCCGCCGGACGGCGATGACGTTCAATATTCAATTGTACCTATGTACTTTACGATCCCCATTTTCAAGTCCCGTTATCGCCAAGTAATGAGAGATTTTGCGTGTGAGGAAATATGTGCATTCCGGTCTTTCGCCCGCCGCACGGTGAGCCTCATCCGACCGACGAATCAAAAAAAGCGAGGTAGAAATCGTGCAGTACAGTCTCTTCTCCGCCGCACCTTGAACCTCATCGGACCGACAAAACAAAACAAAAAAAAGGGGGGGCAGTAAAAATCGGGCTTATCTCTCTACACTTGGCACCATCTCCAAGTAAAACCCCTTGTACCTGAACAGACGAGCCACCTCGTATTTTATCACAAAATGACAGAAGGAGGGTCAAGAACAAACGACGTGCCAACACACGCCCACATGTATACACTCGATGCGATCCGGATCTCTGGGCTCACGACGTCCAAGGTTATGTATGCGTGCAGCCCTTATACATACCATTATACCACACACACACGGCGAGCCAAATTTCCACACAACACCACCCATTCACACTGCTGTTTACTCGATTATCGGGGGCCTTTCAAAAGAAGAGATCCAGAGTGAGAGATGCGTGCATGATTTCTGTATTGAGATAGAATGGCTAGTAAAACAAAAATGTTCGTTCGTTCGTTTCGTATAACATGACAAGATAGGATATAGCCAAAAAAAAAAATGTCGAATAAGATAGCACAGGGAGAACATCCCAATGCAAGGCAAGCGGGCGGAGGGGGGGATAGAGATGTAAAGTACATAACACGAAAAGGTCCCACAAGGAAGGATCTAGCACCAACAAACGTCCGACGTCCAAAGCGGCAACAACGGACGTGCCATTCAGCGTCGGGAGTCTTGGGGCGTCGCAGCGCCTGCAAGGTGTGAACGGCGGCGGCAAAGGTAGGGTAAGGGGTGGGGGGATATAGTGAGGTGTGGGTGGGTCGGTGGATTGCATATATCAATCATCCTCCTCCTTCTAGTAGCTCGCCTCTCCCAAAAAATATATAACAAAGTCCGATCCTCCTCCCTCCCTCGAACGGTCTACTCCGACGCATCTCTGGACCGAGGTTCTCGTCACAGAGCGGGGGGTGGGGGGTGGGTCAGACAATGATAAACGTTGAACGACGACGACGGAAGAAAATGGATTGTATCCGCCGCGTCTGACGGCCCCAGCACCATGTGCCCTCCTAGGCCGCACTCCCAGGCCCCACCATCACCTTCAACACCATGTTCCCATCGTCGTCCACCCCCTTGGCCATCATCTCAAAGGCCTGCTTGGTATCCTCCAGGCCAAATCGATGGGTGACGAGGTTGTCCACCCCKTCCAGCTCGCCGCTCGCTAGCAGGGCGAGTGCGTCAGGGTATGTGTCGCAGTACCGGAACGAGCCAAGGATGTCGACTTCACGGCACGCTGCGCTGCTCAGAGGCATCATCACGTTCCGCGAACCCATGCCGATGAGCATGACCTTGCCGCCTGTGCAAGCACCCTGATTNAAAAAAACGAGATATATGGTCAGCCGACTGCTTCGGTTATGAGAAAAGAGAGAACAGGAGGCAGAAAGAATGTCGACCATGCTAAATGATGCAATGTCGTACGGTGGTAATATCGCTTATAGCAAGCATATCACGATGATGCAAGAAAAAGGGCAGGGGGGAAGTGTGACAAGTGACGAGGAAGAAAGGGCCAGGTTTCAAAAAATATGAGAAAGGAAAAGGTTGAAGCATGCTGGGAATGGGGATCAAGATGAAACCCGAAGCCGAGATGAAAAAAATATAGGGAGAGCGGGAACGGGCCAAAGGCCATGAAAACGAGGACACGAAAAGTAAACTCCGAAGGTACTCGTTATTCTGCCACGATCAGCCTCATTCCCGCTTCCTTTCGGAGTTGGAATGGAATAGTAAGAGATAACCGGAGAAGCGATGATGAAGTGAAGACAATAATGAAGCATGCAGGTAGAAGAAAAGATACTCACGAAGACGCTCATTTGGATAGCCATTTCTGCGCCAGTGCATTCGTAGACGAGATCAAAGCCATCCTTTTGATCAAACTCGCTAAGGATGCTGGACATGTTATCCTTGAGCCGCCGCATCTGGTCGTCGATCTCCTTCCTCTTTTCTGCTGAGAGTTGCTGGGGTGTAGGTGCCGGTCTTGACTGGGGCTGGGAGTGTGAGCAAGAGTGTGATGAGGATGAGGATGATGACGAGGATGGGAGGCAGAAGGTTTGGCTTGCGAATCCGTGTGTCTGGGCGAATTCAAGACGTGAGGCATTGATGTCGACGGCGACGACCTTGCTGGCACCTCTGGCTTTGGCGAGGGCGCAAGCAAGAAGACCGATCGTGCCCACGCCGAAAACAAGGACGGTCTGGCCAGCGGCAAGATTAGCGCGCCTGGAAGCGTGGATAAGGACGGAGAGGGGTTCGGCGAGGGATGCTTGCTCGAATGAACAAGAATCTGGGAGACTGGAGAGCAAAAGGTAAGGCTGGAAGAACTGCGAATTGTACAGGAGAAAACGTACGGATGGACGACGAAGGCAGGGTGGTTCATTTTTTCTTGCAGAGTTCCATCGAAGTGGGGGAATACGCTCGCACTCGAGCAAAACTTCATGGCCTTGCAGAGGTTGTACCGCTGCCTCTGGCAGTACGAACACTGTCGGCAGTAGATACCGGCCTCGATCGCAACGCGTTGGCCGACGCGTAGGTGAGTGACGCCGCTTCCAATGGCCGTGACGATACCGGCGGCTTCGTGGCCCAGGACGAGGGGCTGGCGGACCTGGAAGTCGCCGTTGCGGCCATGCGAGTAGTAGTGCACTGTGGGAGATGGTGAGGACGGCTCGATAGGAGAAGGACGGGGATGACGCACGATCTGAGCCGCAGAGACCGGTCGCGAGGACCTGGATCTGGGCTTCATGAGGCTTGGGGGGCCAGAGGGGGCGCTCCTCGACGCGGAGTTCGCGACCGGTGCCAGGGTAGAGGACGGCAGCGTTGGTGGTCTGGACGGAGGCCATTGGGAGGACGATGAGAGGAGGTGGTGGACGCTGGCGGGGGCGACGAGGAAGGGGGATATGTTATGGAGGAAGGAGAGGAGAGACGCGGAAGAGGAGAGCCATTATATAGCAGCAAGCAGGAGTTGAAATTGCAGACGAATGAATACAGGCCGAAGACCGAGCTGCAGAAATCGAAAAGCAGAGGAGCGACCTCATCGCCGGCACCAGTTGCCAGATCTCGATCCCCCGCTTTGGGAGGAAAGGACGAATTTCGTCCCCACGCCAAATCAGGCGCGCATCAAGATCCAATCTCAGATCGCGTCCCCTGTCACACGGCTCCTTCCCGCGGACCGACGCCCCGAGCGTGCCTTTCGCCGCCAGGCCTCCTCCTCCCTCAGCCCAGCGCTGCGAGCTCTCTAATATTCGCAGATCCAGATGCCCAAGACGAGAAGAAAACCTTCGTGTAGGAGCCCGGGCCAACTCTCGGATGTCTTTCTCCTGCTTCAAGATTTTCGACACTGAGGCTTCTGGGTGTCGGCTGTCCTATTCTTTCTATGATCTTCCTGATAAGCTACTGCAAAGTGGCCTTCCCTAGAACGTATACTTCCGTGTCTGGTCCGTCGGGTCCTGATGAAATCTCACCGGCAGCAAAGAATTCCTGAGCAAGCCCTGCCTACCTCGAGCTTGAAACTGGAGGTATGTACGCTTGACGTTGGCTGGACCTCGGCGGACACGTTGCGATGGGAAAGATAGATCGGACAGCCGTGACAAACAAGCCGACCTCGATAAATTTCCGAGGTTGTTCGTTCTCGTTCACTCAGAAGGCATGTAAGTATGCCGATTGCCAACAGTCCGAGCTGCTCTTGACGCCGAAACAGGCTCACAGATCGTCCATTCACCAGCATCACAGTTCATGGTCTGCCTCAAGTCCCCAATACCCCAGAGGATCATCCGCCACACCTGTCACTATCCCTCGTGCGCTCTCGTTTCCTCCCCTCATTTCTCATGAACCTAGATCCGAAATTACCCTGCTCCCTAATGCGAACATATCCCCTCGGTCCTACCATTAGCTGTCAGTGGCTTCGAACTAGAGCCACCACTCAAATACTCGAATTCCACAGGGGGGACACAGAAGACGGCAAGCGGCAAAGTTGGAGATGGGCCCAGCGTCTGGAATGTTCCCCCGGAGGTGCTCCCCATTTGCGCCACAGTCCCAAACAGCGTCACGGTCAAGCACCCAGGCTTATACTCACGTTAGACGACCTGTTCGAACGGCGATACAAGGTTCAGTCCGATGGGGAGCAACCATCAAAGCAACAACCGCATCGGGGATCGGGAAAGCCCTACTGAGTTCCTGCATTCATATCTCCCTCCTTACTCTCGAAACCTGGGATGTGAAGCTTGGTCCTACGAAAAGCGTTACGAGGAAGACTTGATAGGAAATTTTACTTCAGTGGGTTCTATGGTCTCTTCCACGGCACGATTCCTGAATACAAAGGGTATATTTCCATCCTCAGAATCGGGCTTTGAGGACGCCAGGAGGAGCAGTTCGAAGATAATGAGGAGGGCGTGGCTTACAATGGCAATATGTTGATTTTCAATCCCAATTACTTTGACGGTCTATTCTGAAGATCGTTTCGTTGGTTATCTATCGCTCACGGAGTTTCGAAGAAATATTACTTACCGTATTAATTTTAGAACTTATCGAGGAAAAAATGACCCTTGAAGGCTTTGATGCTGATCAGTGAGTGGACTTGCAATTTCCTCTGCCTTTAGACCTCATCGTAGTTTTCAGGGAAGATTTCCTCGGAATTGATGAAAAGCATTTGGCCAGATTCTTGCACCATGAGAATTGATTTTCCGATTTCCTTAGGCAAGGGAAGGAGCTTCACTGTGGCTCGAAGGTCTGTCTGCAACATAAACGCCGACATGAGATCCACATTTGATTCGGACCGGGTGTGGCTCTGTAACCACAGGGTCGATGCCGCTAGAGTCTGAATATCTTGTCAAGCATGCAGATCTGGCGTGAAAAAGATCTAGAATGCCCAGCGAAATCAATGGTCGGGGAGTCGGGCGGAATCTAGGACTGCTTGAATATGTTTCAAGTTATTAGCTTTCCAATGTAATGATAGCCTTTTCTCACATCCCAGTCACACCAACCGATCGAATACTTAGGGTTCCATCGGATGCGCCCTCGCGGGAAGCGATGATATTGCTTACGATTGGTTGGATTATATTGAAAWGAAGCAAGGCCTCCACTTAACTATCCTAGCTCGTGTCCATGTACGGTTCGTAGTTTCAATGAAGTCATGTTTGAAGAAATGTCCCACTTTTCGTACGCTGAATCCCACTGGCATTCACCGTCCTTGGATTTACAAACCCCTCCACACCTAGAGTTCTTTCGGCTGGCGTCATTCATTCACTGCCTGGCATTTGGCAACGTAGCCACAGGCGGCAACACCGAGTATATAAAGACCCAGAATGTATCAACACAGTACGCAGAACGGACGATGGAAGCGTTGAACGGRTAACTTAACAAGCAGCTTAACTTCGGTCAAATTCAAYTGGTCGACAATCTTAGATGGACCACCACTTCGATATTCGAAATYCAGGACAAATGCAGGTYAATAAATAAYGGGATGTCCGTTATAGCCGACGCTTAAAACAGATATAATACGATATTGAACGGCGAAAAGAYACACTTAACACRACAAACTRGATTCACCAGAAATGAGGGTAAGAGCAAAGGCTGGGTACGCTACTGGGGGTAATCCCGAGCGCCAAAAGYAATAAYAATGATGTCCRATCTTCATAGAACAAACRAGAAAGTAGGGAAACGCAGCRTATGGACTCCGCTGCYGCAATCTCTTCKTATGAATGGCCGGAGGGAATGRGTGAGAAGGAAGGKTYGGTGTCTGTCAGTTCAGCYATTAGCAAGCGACAGRAACCCTAGAGYGAAAWCAGAGTCAGCGATCTATARCCATCAACGGAGAGAGGAAAGATAAACGYTACGGCTCACCTTCACCAATTGATCCTATCCAGCATATCACCTGTACCCCACTGATACCATGATGCCAAGACRGCACGAGGATCATCTCACTGAATTGTGAGAGATATCTGAGGGCGGTAACAGTTATGTGGATTAGGGAACGGGCGACGTTCACATCCTGGCTGTCGACTGGGATCCGATGGGCCAAGCCGTTCCTTGTTGTGATGTGTTTCCGTTCGGTATGTTTACAGTGGTGGCGGGATGGCTATTCTTAAGCTGTAGCTCGGCGTAGACTCGGGTTCAAGTCGTTGATGCGACGCCTGACGATGTCAGATGAGCTAGCGGAAGTTGAAGATTGTGTTANGCTTTCATACCTCGAGGGTTCGGCTAATACTCGAGCATTGAGCCAAAACCTTCAGTTTATGCACGGCGTYGGACATCATGAGCATGTTCTTCTCGATGTTTGGAAGGAGGAATGATATATCCTTCTGAGAGWGCTGATAGGGWGCAACGAGTGCCGAGCGKTGACGGTGTAAARGAAGGYGAGAAGCGATCATCGAAGGACAGAGGGCGAAGGCGAGTACAGGTCAACGGCCTGACCATTCCAAAGCGAACGGTGTCATTGTGAGTTTGTTGTTCTACRRCSACGAAGGACTGGATTCGCTTTTTCACCTGAGCCGCTTCATGCTCGCCGGAATGCGTAACAGTCGCATCACCCAACAGCCTTCCAAGACACCCCCCTGCTGCGAAAACGCAACTCTGAGCCTTGATGACTTTGCTCGGTACGAAAAACGGATATAGACGTGAGGCGACTGACGATGGACTGATTAGTGGAGAATTGAGGGATCGGCACGCCTTGTTCACTGATTGACGTTATCCATAGAGCCGGTGCGAGGTTGACTTGGAGCAACGGTGACGAGGCCCGAACACATCCGAATTTCGAGGTGCCAACGACGCTGACGAGTGCCAAAAAACCATTGCAGACGCAGCAACGAGCCCAATTGCTTCATCACCCCTCCTCCTTCCTTGCATTCTTCCAGCTCACTTGCATCCACCATGAGGACGTTGGTGAGACCCAGCCACTGAACGGTCGAGGACACTCCAGTAGCGTCGTGGTCAATCTAGACGGTACAGGGATTCAACGGCAAAGGGCGGGCAGAAGGTTGGAGGCGAGCCGATGTTGAATAGGAACTATTCTAGGATGCGGCAAGGTGTGAGAGGGAAGGTGTAAATGTTTGCGTCCGGGGTCGATGTTGCGCAAGGGCAGTGATACCGACGAGAGATGGTCAGCGGGAAGGAAAGGTTGGAGCTGTGATCCCGTGGAAACGGGAGACGAGATGGCTTCTTGTGGGTGTCAAAAGGGCGGGTTAGCTGATGTAGACGTTGACGATGAACTGCTGGTGTACAACGGTGACGAGGCCGGCTCACGATATCTGTGACCGAGAGAACGTGAGTGGGTATTGGGATGAGCAAAGACCTGTCAACATACCTACGAGTGGTCACATTTCATCCAACTAAGCGGAAGGCTTCAGGCAGAGCGATCGACCTGCAAACTCCAATATTGCTTCTGATTTCTTCGGGAAAAAGTGCTGTGGGATGCGGCCGACGGGACTGGGGGAACCGTCGGCGAGGGCGATGGCCTGGGCAAAATCAAACACCGAGGTGGCGTCAGCAACCCATCGCTGCCGACAGAGAGGGAGACAGAGGCTACACTCGATGCCTACCATTCGATTAGCTCAAACGAAGCAGGGACCGCCTTCCTTACCGATTTAGATAGAGCTGGCCGGCTCCGTGTGATGCGGTAAGCTGACGAACCTCCCCCTTCCCTATTCCTCAATTGCTCAGCAATCCTATCATTTTTGTTTGTGCATCTCGGCGACCGCAGTATACTATCTCGTGTCCGAGAAATTTGCTTAACTTGTGTCTGAATTTTTTATCGAAGCGCCCAGAATGCCGACAGGCATCNGGGGCGCTCGGCTTTCCTCGGCATGTCGGCCATGATATCCCACAGTTCATTTTGGGCTGTCAGTGAAGACAGGGCACGGAG